>CAWUDS030004890.1:0-69759 GCA_963859935.3 Lathyrus sativus | reverse complement strand
TGATTTTTATGAATTAAATCAATAATAAATAAATAAAAAATAATAATTTGGGAGAGATCACATGATTTCCTTCTCATTCTAATTCAATCAATGATTATGAATTTCTAGAAACAAAATCTTCACCCAAAAATAAATTTTTTATATTTTTTATTTATTTAAAATGATTTTTATGAATTAAATCAATAATAAATAAATAAAAAATAATAATTTGGGAGAGATCACATGATTTCCTTCTCATTCTAATTCAATCAATGATTATGAATTTCTAGAAACAAAATCTTCACCCAAAAATAGATTTTTATATTTTTTATTTATTTAAAATGATTTTTATGAATTAAATCAATAATAAATAAATAAAAAATAATAATTTGGGAGAGATCACATGATTTCCTTCTCATTCTAATTCAATCAATGATTATGAATTTCTAGAAACAAAATCTTCACCCAAAAATAGATTTTTATATTTTTTATTTATTTAAAATGATTTTTATGAATTAAATCAATAATAAATAAATAAAAAATAATAATTTGGGAGAGATCACATGATTTCCTTCTCATTCTAATTCAATCAATGATTATGAATTTCTAGAAACAAAATCTTCACCCAAAAATAGATTTTTATATTTTTTATTTATTTAAAATGATTTTTATGAATTAAATCAATAATAAATAAATAAAAAATAATAAAAATGATGAATTTTGGTCAATTGGGTCGTGCACCATGTTATGAGATGGATTGGGTCATAAATTAGGCAGCCCATTTGGAAAGAAATACTTCTAAGCCTCCATTTTCAACATAAACCATCACAAAATTGCCCAACTTTGCAAGGGCACATTTCTCTCAATTTTAAAGGTATGATGGTGTTCTTGGACTTTTTGGAAAGCTTGAAGAGTCCTCTAAACAACCCCATTGGTTTCAGGTCCATATCATTTACCAATCTCAAGTTATGCCCTTTTGAAGTTGTTGACTTTTTGTTGACTTTTGAAATGACCTATAATGTCTTAGATCATATCTTTCAAATAAAGCATTTTTGGGCTTAACCTTCAACATCAAAGTTGTAGAGAATTCAATTTCCTTCAAAATGAGCTTTGGATGGAGACTTGGTGATGAAGTATGTGAAAGTTATGCCTGGTCAAAGTTCAGTTGACTTTTACTGAGGAAACCCTAATTTAGAAACTCCTGATTATTGATGATCTGGAATCTCCTTGATGAATCATGATCAACCCTTGATAAAATGATGAATTTTACTTCATATACTTGATGTTGGCAAAAAATCATGAAGTTTGACTTTGGTTTGACCACAGTTGACCTCAGTTTGACTTTTTAACTGCATTGACTGCTTTTGACTTATCTGATCATCTGACTGAGCAAACTTTTGAGAAAAGTCTTGAAACTTGACATGGGGGTTCTTATACACATATAAGATGTTATGAAGCTCACTTGAAGTCTTGGAAGTCCATTTAGCCTGATTAAAGTCAAACCCTAGTTTTGGATGCACTGCTTAGGAGGTGCATTGTCTGAGGGAATTGTCAACTCTTCTGACCAATTGTGAATTTTGTGAACCTTGTGAACCTTCTTGGAACACAAAGTCTTGTATTGTGAGGGCAAATTTTGGGGTGCAACAGCTTCCCCTGTTCAATTTTCCGAAACCTGAGGGGTTAGATTGGTATATTTGCCAGTCGTAACCTGGAAGGTTGAAGGGGATTGAACACAAAAGCCCAAAAATTTGCACTCACCAGTGCATGGAGTGATATTGATGGTTGGTTGAACATGATTGAGTGGGCTTAAAGATGCCACTAGGGGAAAGTTCTTCAGTAGTATAATGAGAACTGTCAGGAGTCTGGAGTAATACTGATGTAACAGCATGTCTTCATGAGGATAGAGCAATCAATAATGATAACCCTAAAGCAGTCTTGAAGTGATAAATCTGACCTCAGGAGGATAGAGCAATCAATAGCTCTAAAGCAGTCTTGAAGTAATAATGGCTTCAGGAGGATAGAGCAATCAATAGCTCTAAAGCAGTCTTGAAGTAATAGAATGGCTTCAGTAGGATAGAGCAATCAACAGCTCTAAAGCAGTCTTGAAATAATAATGTGATATGTCTTCAGGAGGATAGAGCAATCAATAGCTCTAAAGCAGTCTTGAAGTAATGATTTCAGGAGGATAGAGCAATGGATAGCTCTAAAGCAGTCTTGAAATAATAATGTAATTTCAGGAGGATAGAGCAATGGATAACTCTAAAGCAGTCTTGAAATAATTAGATGGCTTCAGGAGGATAGAGCAATGAATAGCTCTAAAGCAGTCTTGAAGTAGTAATATGACCTCATGAGGATAGAGCAATGAATAGCTCTAAAGCAGTCTTGAAGTAATAGGATGATTTCAGGAGGATAGAGCAATCAGTAGCTCTAAAGCAGTCTTGAAGTCATGAGAGGCTATCAGGAGGATAAAATAACCCTGAGGTTACAATAAAGCAGTCCCAAAGTAATAAGAAGCTCATCAGGAGGATAAAGTAACCCTGAGGTTACAATAAAGCAGTCCCAAAGATCATAAGCTTGTTTGTTGGATAATTAACCTGAAAACAAGGTAGCATTCTGTATAACAACATTAGTTTATGCTTTATGTATGCATGTATGACATGATACACTTAGGTAATGTACTATAGACATATATGTTATGGTATGATGTAAATGATGTATGTATGATATGACACTGCTGGAAGTGTCTGGATATCCTTGTATAACAACTGCTGGCCAAGGAAAATAAATCCCGATTCGTTGTTGAAGAATATATAACCCTCCGTCTGCTGGGGATAACAAGGTATAGATAACCTCCCGTTGTTGGGGATAACAAGGTATAGATAACCTCCCGTTGTTGGGGATAGTAGGGTATAGATAACCTTCGTTTTCGTTTGATAGTAGGATAAGTATAACATCCCGTCTTCGTTCATCGTGCCCTTATTGAAAGTAATTTCCCGTATATCCGTATGAGGATAAAAGAGATGGATATAAATTCCAGGGGAGATTAGACTTTGTGAAAATGGATTAGTCCTACTGATGGTTTGTAACTGTCTTGTAAAGATGAACCGGCGAAGCTTCGTTGAAATCCTTCCCTCGTTCGTCCTTAGTAAATACTATTACTGCATTTTCATGCATTTCTGGTAAACATCAATCATATTAAAAGCATACATGCATTTCTGGTAAACATCAATCATATTCAAAGGCATACATACATTCAAACACAACCAATGGACGTTTCGTTTATGTAAATAGGGTAAAAGTAAATCTGGATTCAAAAGATGGAATTTGTTTATATCAAAAGTGACCCATACACGGGTAAGTTTGTACAAGGAGACATAAACCCTAGTAAGAGAATTTTGTCATGAAGTTTTACAAAAAGAATCAGCTATGTGGGAAATAATCCTATTGAGTTTCAATTCTACTATTGCCACTCAAGTATCTCATCTTCTTGCTGTTGAGACGGAAACGATTGGATTGAGCTTTATCTGTTTGAGCTTGAGTAAGTAGTACAACTGGTTGCAGTTTCATGAGTGATCCAAACGAGACATAGTCATACGCTTTAATCCCTAACTTTTGCCTGGATTGCCCTTTCAGGTTTTCAATCCACCGGGATACCCTTTTTTGCCCAAGCCGCCTTTTCAGGTTTTCGACTTGCCGGGTGTACATCTTTTTATATATATATCCCTAATTTTTGCCCAAACCCTTTTGGTTCGCCGGGATGCCCTTATTTTTGCCTAGGCCTGTCAACCTAGCGGGTCTCTTTTTATGCGTAGTATTTTTTAACTATGTCTGCGTTTACAGGTTGTGGGAAGTCTTCACCATCCATTGTAGTCAGTATCATGGCACCTCCTGAGAACACTGTCTTGACTACAAATGGTCCCTCATATGTTGGAGTCCACTTGCCCCTAGGGTCACCCTGTGGTAATATGATACGCTTGATTACCAAGTCACCAGCCTGATATACCTTTGGCTTAACCTTCTTGTTAAAAGCTTTGATCATCCGTTTCTGGTACATCTGGCCATGACAAACTGCTGCTAACCTTTTCTCATCAATCAAATTTATCTGGTCAAGTCGAGTCTGAATCCACTCATCTTCATCCAAGCCTGCATCCTTCATAATTCTCAAGGAGGGGATCTGAACTTCAATAGGCAGAACTGCTTCCATACCATAGACTAAGGAGAATGGGGTTGCCCCTGTTGAAGTACGTATTGTAGTACGATAACCATGCAGAGCAAATGGTAACATCTCGTGCCAATCCTTGTAAGTAACAGTCATCTTCTGTACAATCTTCTTAATGTTCTTATTAGCAGCTTCAACTGCCCCATTCATCTTTGGACGATACGGAGAAGAGTTGTGATGCTTAATCTTGAACTGCATCTTCGAAATCAACAAGGTAGTATGGGTCAACATATACTGTCTTAGTCGGCGAGCAGCCCATGCCAAAGCGCAGCAAGTTTTCTCGAGCAGTGAGTATCTTGTTTCACAGTCGGTAAACTTTTTGCTAAGGCAGTATATTGCCTGCTCTTTTCGACCAGACTCGTCATGTTGCCCCAATACACACCCCATTGAGTTGTCTAATACTGTTAAATACATAATCAAGGGTCTTCCATCAACTGGTGGTATTAAAATTGGAGGTTCTAGCAAATATCTCTTGATTTCATCAAAGGCAGTCTGGCACTCATCATTCCATTCCATCATCTGATCTTTCTTCAACAACTTGAAGATTGGCTCACAGATGGTAGTTAATTGGGAAATAAATCTTGCAATGTAGTTCAATCGTCCCAAGAAACCTCTAACTCCTTCTCAGTACGGGGAGCTGGCATCTCTCGTATAGCTTTCACTTTTGCAGGATCCACTTCAATACCTTTTCCACTGACAATGAAACCCAGGAGCTTTCCAGATCTAACTCCAAAAGTACACTTGTTTGGATTTAATTTCAACCTGTATTTCTTCAACCTCTCAAACAACTCGTGCAGATGATCAAGATGTTGCTCTTCATTCTGAGATCTGGCTATCATATCATCCACATATACCTCTATCTCATGATGAATCATATCATGAAACAAAGCCACCATAGCACGCTGATATGTTGCCCCTGCGTTCTTCAAACCAAATGGCATTACCTTATAGCAAAAGGTGCCCCACTGTGTCACAAATGTAGTCTTCTCCATATCTTCAGGTGCCATCTTGATTTGATTGTAACCAGAGAAACCATCCATAAAAGAGAATACCTTATGCTGAGCAGTGTTGTCTACCAGAATATCAATATGAGGCAGTGGAAAGTCATCTTTAGGGCTAGCCTTGTTCAGATCTCTTTTCTGTTTTCTTCAGTTCCCAGATTCACAACTTCGACTGGCTCTTCATGTGGCTGTATAGCTTTCTCTTCTTGTTGTAACAACCTAGCAAGCTCCACAGGTATTTCACAATCGTCCTCGTTTCCGTCTTCAGTTTGATAGATCGGATTCTCGAAATTGTAATTGGCAATAGTAGAACTGTTATCAACTGGATCCAGAGTGGATGAGGATCGGCATTTTAGTGACGTGGGTGTGTGTAAGAACACATAGCTGATAAAGCAAAAATAAAAGAAAAAGAAAGACAAGGAACACAATATTTACGAAAACGAAACGTCCACTGATTTTATCGAATGCAGTATGCAAATGAAATGACAACCCGTAACAAGCACACCATTGTGCCCCGGGTAAGGCACATGGCTTGAAAGTTTTAATTGTTCCAAAAATTGCAGATTTAAAAACATAACACAGTAATAGTATTTACTCCTGACTAAAGGAGATAGGGATAACATCTTCAGCTGTCCAATTATTGAGTCCAGCACCCACAGTAGGAAAAATCCATGCCTCCAAGTTGAAAGTGTTTACATGGCTGACAAAGTATTCTTCCTTTCCAAAGACAGTAACAACTTTTCCATTCACCGGATATCTCAACTTTTGATGTAATGTGGAGGTCACAGCACCTGCCCCATGGATCCAGGGACGACCAAGCAGACATGAGTACGAAGAACGAATATCCATCACATAGAATGTAGCAGTAAACACCTGAGAGCCAACCTTGATTGGAAGATCAATTTCCCCATGCACTACTCTTCTAGAACCATCAAAAGCCTTTACCACAATATTACTGGGCTTCAATACCGTATCTTCAGGACTCAGCTTGTTCAGGACTTCCTTAGGCAACACATTCAGAGAGGAACCATTGTCTATCAGCACATGAGACAGGGTAGTGCCCCTGCATTCAATTGAAATATGCAAGGCCCTGTTATGATCCCTCTTGGCAGGGGTCAAGTCAGCATCAGAAAATCCTAACCCGTTGTCATAGGTCAGGTGAGCAACACAATTCTCAAACTGGTCCACAGAAATTGCACTGGGTACATGAGCCATCTTTAGAAACTTGATCAATGACTTGGCATGAGCCTTAGAACATAATAACGGGGAGAGCATAGAAATCTTTGAGGGAGTATGCCCCAGCTGATCAACAATATCATAATCACTCTTGCGAATGATTTTCAATACTTCTTCCATCTGCTTAGAGAGGTCATCAGCAGCTGGCACATCAGTAGATACAGGCTCAATAACAGGACCCTTGCCCCGAGCATCAGTGGTGGAAGTAACAGCAGGAGTAACTGCACTCTTAGAAGCAACTGGAGGAGAGAAGACTCTTCCACTACGGGTGATCTTGCTAGATCCAGCAATATTATCAATGTCAACAGGCATATCAGGTAAAGGCTCCTGTTTGACACCATGGATGTAAACATCAGACCCATAGTGCCAAGGCACAGCTTTGTCAGATGTATAAGGAATAGGACCAGGAGTGGTAATGATCAGAGGAGCTACTCTGGCTTCAGTGACAACTTTCACAGGACCTTCAGCAGTAATCTTGATTGGGCCCTGATGAGTGATTTTAATGGGACCCTTTGAAGTGATTCTTAGTGGTACTTTGTCAACCATGTCAACCTCTTCAATCTTTTTACCCTGAGTCAGATGATCCACCATACTTTCTACAGATGCTGGTCTTCTTTCAAACACTATAGTATATTTATCCATGAGACGTTGAATCCCATCTCTCAAAATGAAGCAACTATCCGGCTTATAGGTACAATATAGACAATCTTCATGACAACCTGGAAAGATCCCAGCTTGTACTAACCTCTTTTTGATAACAGACAATGGTGTGCTCAACTCCATAACTGAATAGACATGCAGATCTTCATCAATATCTTCATCAATGGCGTTGACAGTCTTCTCGTGATTTGGCATTGGAGCTGTAATCACATTTGGAGTACCTGGTGGATCAAACTCAATTTCTCCAGCATCAATCATATCCTGAATTTTGTTCTTCAAGACCCAGCAGTTATTAGTATCATGTCCTGGACAGTTTGAATGATATGCACATCGTGCATTGGGATTGTACTTGGGAGAGGTAACATTGGGATTCTGAGGAGCCTCCCTCAGGGTAATAAGTTCAGCCTTCAACAAGTGTTGCAATGCCTGAGCCATTGACATGTTGATCTTCGTGAACTGTCTTCTAGCCCTCTGTTGGTTGCCTTGAGGCTGCTCTGTTGTTGCAGGAGTTGGATTTGAAATATGAACTGCACTAACAGACTGATGCCTTCTGTTACGATCAGGCTGACCATACACAGCATTAGATTCTTTCTTCCCAGTGGGAGGCTTCTTTGCAGCACCTGATGAAGAAGTGCCCACTTGGATCTTACCACTCTTGATACCATTCTCTACTCGCTCTCCTGTCATGATCAACTCAGTGAAGCCAGATGATGAGCTTCCAATGAGATGACTGTAAAACGGACCATTCAGCGTACACATGAACATATCAACCAACTCCCTATCAGTCAAAGGGGGTTGAACTCTTCCAGCTAAGTCTCTCCACTTCTGAGCATACTCCTTAAAGCTTTCTTTGGCACCCATAGACATGCTTTGAAGCTGCATGCGAGTGGGGGCTAAGTCAGCATTGTATTGATACTGCTTGTAGAAAGCTTCAGCAAGGTCATTCCAATCTCTGATGTTGACACTCTCCAACTGATAATACCACTCTAGCTGAGCTCCAGATAAACTCTCTTGAAAGAAATGGATCCACAACTTTTTATCAGCAGTGTGGGGTTGCATTCTTCTGACATAAGACCTCAGATGCAATTTGGGACAAGAGACCCCATCATAGACAACAAATGTAGGAACTTTGAACCCAATGGGTATGACCACCCCAGATATCAAGCTCAAATCCTCAAAATCCAGCCCAGATGATTTCTGTAATTCCATAGCATCCATTCTATCCACCAGCATCTTGAATTTGTCTTCGTTAGGCTCATGGTAGTAGTTAGCCTCAGAATCAGAGTCCCCCATAGTGTTGTGGAGACTGCCTCTCTCCTGCTCAGATTCTTCAGATTCATAGTCTTCAACCTGTTCCTTGGTCCTGACAGGACCTTTGAACCTTCTTCCCATGTTGAGCAACCCAGCAGACCTTCTAGCCTTCTTAGTCTTCTTGGCCAGCAGTGTCTTCAATTCATCCTGCCCCTTGGATAGGTTCAGGATCAGCTCTTGGAACTGTGCATTCTGTGCCTGGAGATCCTTAACTGATTGTTCAAGAGCCATTGCTGAAATAAACAGCGAGGAGATGAGAAACCTGTGCACAATTATAAACCTGTGATGCAATGATATGGGAATGCATATGCAATGTTTTCAAGGACCGCAGGATTTAAATTTGCTTAAACAAACAAGAAAGTAACTTTTTATTAGTAATAACTTGTTTTGCCTTTTAGGCTTAAAAAATGAAAACGAAATAAGTACAAAAGATGGGGTTTTAAGTCTCCCATGGACGTTTCCTCTTTGTGTTGAGGTATGAGTTGAGGTTTCGTTCCTCATGAAGTAGCTTTGTTAGCTCTAGGATCCTTGCTTGGCTTGCTTTGTAATGAGCCTCGAAAGTATCCCTTTGCTCTTTCAGTTGGATCCATGATCTCTGCAAGTCTTCCATATCAGTAGGCATGTCTGGGTGAAGGATGGTATAAGCTGTGTCTCCTTCAGCAACAGGTTCCATGGTAACTGGTAGGACGGCAGGATATGGCATCATGAGTGTCTGAGCACGAAATCGTACCCATCTGAGATAAGCCTCCATAGGAATGGTGTACTTAGGCTCCAGTGTCTTGCTGTCAATCCTGTTTACCTTTCCCCAAGCTCGTATGAATCTCTGACGGTAACCCTGAAGATCGTTGTCGTAGTCAAACACAATGCCCTGAATCAACATGTCATGTGGACCATCGCTCCGGGCGTAACCAAACTGTCGTAAAGCTAGAGATGGGTTGTAGGTGATGCCTCCTCTTATGCCTAGAAGTGGCACATTAGGAAACTCCCCACAACGGTCAATGATGGTGACATTCTCCATAGATCTGGAGCACCAATGGATGTCTGAGTGAGAAAGTGACATGATCCTCTTGGACCATCTGAACCCTTGCTCATTCTTCATTACTGAGCGAGGAAGGTGAGAAATAAACCACCTAGAAAGTAAAGGTATGCAGCACATCAAAGTTCCTCTTGCCCTTGTAGTACGGGTGTGAAGAGAATGTAGGATGTCTCCAAGTAAGGTAGGCACTGGATTGTGACTCAGGAATATGTTGATGGCATGAACGTCTATGAACTGATCGGGATTGGGGAACAACACTAAGCCATAAATCAATAAGGCTAAGATCTCCTCAAAAGCATCGTAGCTCATAGCCTTCAAGAACATTTGAGCTTTATCCACTAATACCTTGGCAAGAATACCTTTAACTCCACTTCTCGTCTCTAGAACAATGTCAGACTTCTTCAGATGTAGAGCTGCAGCAATAACTTCTGGTTTAAGCTCCTTCTCTAAGCCTGTGAATGGCTTCTGATCAAGAACAGGTATACCCAGAAGTTTAGAGAACTCCTCCATGGTTGGAACCAGCTGATAATCAGGAAATGTAAAGCAATGGTGCTTAGGGTCAAAGAACTGAAACAGCACACTCATCATGTCTTCACTGAACCCTGAAGTAACTAGATCCAATAAGTGACCATGTCTCTTGTTGAACTGGGAATGATCAGGCACTAGGGAAACCAACTCCTTGAGCTTAGCAGGTATCCCTACAAAGTTGATCCTGATGGTGTTTCTACGAGCAGAAGCCATGACCTGCAACAAAGAACAAAGATAAATCCTTTGGTCCTTGAAATGGTTAGGGAAAATGATATGCTTATGATGCATGATGATGTCATGATGTCATGCTCAATCACAAACATGTGGCACACACAAACAAGTCACACCATAGCCCTAGGTTTAAAGGCTTGCATGAGGTTCAAAGGCAAATACCCTCCCTTGAAGTTAGATGGTTCATCCTGTCCTACAAGAGTAACCAGGTTCTAAGGGATCTCAATATCATTGATCCTTCACAAGGGTGGTTGTTCAGAAGGCAACTTACTTGCCAACCAAAACCCTCCAAGTTTAAGATCTCAATGAGCGTAGTATCGAGTGTCAACCAACTTCAGTCTGCACCAAAGCCGGTTACCTCACTACTTTCTAAAGGCCAAGATGAGTTAACTAGGGTTCTAAAAGTCAGTTAGTGCATTGACAACATATGGCAGCCTCAATATTATCCTCAACTTGACTTAAGGAATATAAGCACCAACCAAGAAGTCGCACTAACTATGGCCACCAGATCAACCGTATCGATATACGTCGTACAGTTTCCTTGGTCTATTGCCATTTACCTAAGGTACACTAGATCCGGGTTAGGACCTTTCACACATAAGAGCACCCCAACAATATAATAATAAAGCAAACAAGGCAAACAATTTAAAGTGATCTTAATTCCTAAGGGTACCCCTCTTAAATAGATCCCCAGCAGAGTCGCCAGTTCTGTAACACGGTGGGAGAACTGACTTTAAACAATGTTGCGGATAGCAAGAGTCGCCACCGACTTTTATTTTATCCATAAGGAAAGGTTATAAAAGAACAGGAAAGACCTTAGAGAATATTTTGGGTCCGGGGGGTAGGTTATGAAAAGGGAAGGTGTTAGCACCCTTTTCATCCATGGTTATCCATGGGCTCTTAGGTACTTAAGCTCACTTTTGAATTGTTTTGAAAGTGTAGTGTGTGAATAGAAAATTTTCAGAATAGTTAATAAATAATCCATGTAAGGATGTGTTAAGAACTTGTTTGAAAACTTGTTGAAAATTTGTTTAAGTGTGAAACAGTTTTGAAGTGAGCAAGCACCTAGGAGTAACCTACCCTAATGTTTAAAGGTCTTTCTTATTCTTTATTCTTTCCTTTAGTAAGACTATCCCTACTATAATGGAGTAGGTAGTCCTTATTTTGGATGTTAAGGGACATGTGAGGGACAATTGGATTTTTGGAAGGCCATTGTGGGATGTAATAAGCACATATAAGGGACCATCATCATTTTTCGAAAGGGACTCGATTCGTAAAGGCAACCATAAGGGACTTTGATGATTTTTCTATTTGAGGGACTTGCTTTATACATCCCACTTAACCATTATTCGTAGGCAACTTGAGGGATATCCTTAGGAAGTGAGACGGCGATTAAAATCGACTTACGTGTGAGACGTGTTTATTTTAATTATCTTTATTTAAAAGTGATCTAAATTTATTTTAATATTACATACATGTTGTTACACTCCCTAATTACTAACCATAATAATAATTAAATAATTAAACAACTTTACATCCAAGAAACAATTACAAAATAATAAGCAAAATAATTAAATAGCAAAGATAAATAAAATATAAATAAGCAATAATAAATAATAAAGGGGGTTAGTAAGTGATATTTAACAAAATAATAAGCATGATTAGAATATAAATGGGTTAGTAAATAGGAATAAACAAAATTAATCCAAATATTATAATAATAAGAAATTAACAATTTTTTAATATAATCAACTAAAAAAACAAATATGAATAAACAATTGTTTTAATTTACAAATTATTAAATTATATTTTAATCATGAAGTTACTACAAAAAATCTAATTATTATAAGCACAATTATTTATAAACTAAAGTTATGTAAAAAAATATTTATAAGTATATTTACAAAAATTTGTAAGAATTATAGTAAACATACATACATAATAATTATATTAGAAAGTAACATAAAAAAAAAATAGGATTAGATTTGTATTAAAAAATATTTTTAGAGTTTTATGAAATTAGGGTTTATATGAGAAATAAATTTTTAGGGTTTATATAAAAAAAATAGGATTTAGTTATATACAAAAATTTTCTAATTTATACATATTACAATTTAGACATAAAATATAGAAACAAAATTTGTGAAAAAAAACATATTTTTTAAAATTAAAGAAAACAGACATATTTTATTATTATTTATTTATTATTGAGAAATATACATAATATATTTAATTTTTAATATTATAATATTTAAATCAAATAAAAGGAAAGAAAAAAAAGCGGAAACTTACCTGGCTGAGGTTTGAACCCAGGCCAGCTTGATTTCCAGGAAGCACAACAACCATCAGGCTGCGGATTTTGCAACGTTTTCTCCTACGAATATTGTTACGAGTTCTTCCACCCTGCGAAACACAAACTTCATCCAATCGGCAAAATTTCACAAAATTGATTGCACCATTGTATTGCTACTGAGTTTTTCAATCGTCCTATGTTTTTCAAATCCATTTATCATTTGAAAATCGTGAAACCCTAAAGAGGGCCGAAAACCCTAATCATGGTGAATTCTTGTTCCTGCAATGAAAATCCAATTGAACCACCCAGAATCGTTCTAGAGTTCATTCTAAACATCCTACAACAATCAAAAACAGTTTAAACATGATAAATCAATGGATTCGAAAACAAAATATTCAAGGTCAAGATGAACTCGGGTTGAGCAATTGGGTGTGTATATGATGCATATGGATGATGATTTATGATCAGAAGAGTCCAAGGAAGCTTGCTATGTCTTCCAAATACCTTGCAATGCTCTGAATTTGAGAACCCGAATATGACTTTTTGAAAGATTTTTGTGCTTTTGATCTTACCTTTAGGCTGCTGCAAATTCCTCTCTAGGGTTATGTTTGTGCTTAATATATATGTGTGATGGATTTAGGTCAGAATCATTGATGTGTTGTGTGGATATTTGATCCAAAAAATATTCAAAAAGATCATTGCATAAATTTCAAATATTTGATCATGAGTGCTTGCTATTTTGGGAGAGATCACATGATTTCCTTCTCATTCTAATTCAATCAATGATTATGAATTTCTAGAAACAAAATCTTCACCCAAAAATAGATTTTTATATTTTTTATTTATTTAAAATGATTTTTATGAATTAAATCAATAATAAATAAATAAAAAATAATAATTTGGGAGAGATCACATGGTTTCCTTCTCATTCTAATTCAATCAATGATTATGAATTTTTAGAAACAAAATCTTCACCCAAAAATAGATTTTTATATTTTTTATTTATTTAAAATGATTTTTATGAATTAAATCAATAATAAATAAATAAAAAATAATAATTTGGGAGAGATCACATGATTTCCTTCTCATTCTAATTCAATCAATGATTATGAATTTCTAGAAACAAAATCTTCACCCAAAAATAGATTTTTTATATTTTTTATTTATTTAAAATGATTTTTATGAATTAAATCAATAATAAATAAATAAAAAATAATAATTTGGGAGAGATCACATGATTTCCTTCTCATTCTAATTCAATCAATGATTATGAATTTCTAGAAACAAAATCTTCACCCAAAAATAGATTTTTATATTTTTTATTTATTTAAAATGATTTTTATGAATTAAATCAATAATAAATAAATAAAAAATAATAATTTGGGAGAGATCACATGATTTCCTTCTCATTCTAATTCAATCAATGATTATGAATTTCTAGAAACAAAATCTTCACCCAAAAATAGATTTTTATATTTTTTATTTATTTAAAATGATTTTTATGAATTAAATCAATAATAAATAAATAAAAAATAATAATTTGGGAGAGATCACATGATTTCCTTCTCATTCTAATTCAATCAATGATTATGAATTTCTAGAAACAAAATCTTCACCCAAAAATAGATTTTTATATTTTTTATTTATTTAAAATGATTTTTATGAATTAAATCAATAATAAATAAATAAAAAATAACAAAAATGATGAATTTTGGTCAATTGGGTCGTGCACCATGTTATGAGATGGATTGGGTCATAAATTAGGCAGCCCATTTGGAAAGAAATACTTCTAAGCCTCCATTTTCAACATAAACCATCACAAAATTGCCCAACTTTGCAAGGGCACATTTCTCTCAATTTTAAAGGTATGATGGTGTTCTTGGACTTTTTGGAAAGCTTGAAGAGTCCTCTAAACAACCCCATTGGTTTAAGGTCCATATCATTTACCAATCTCAAGTTATGCCCTCTTGAAGTTGTTGACTTTTTGTTGACTTTTGAAATGACCTATAATGTCTTAGATCATATCTTTCAAATAAAGCATTTTTGGGCTTAACCTTCAACATCAAAGTTGTAGAGAATTCAATTTCCTTCAAAATGAGCTTTGGATGGAGACTTGGTGATGAAGTATGTGAAAGTTATGCCTGGTCAAAGTTCAGTTGACTTTTACTGAGGAAACCCTAATTTAGAAACTCCTGATTATTGATGATCTGGAATCTCCTTGATGAATCATGATCAACCCTTGATAAAATGATGAATTTTACTTCATATACTTGATGTTGGCAAAAAATCATGAAGTTTGACTTTGGTTTGACCACAGTTGACCTCAGTTTGACTTTTTAACTGCATTGACTGCTTTTGACTTATCTGATCATCTGACTGAGCAAACTTTTGAGAAAAGTCTTGAAACTTGACATGGGGGTTCTTATACACATATAAGATGTTATGAAGCTCACTTGAAGTCTTGGAAGTCCATTTAGCCTGATTAAAGTCAAAACCCTAGTTTTGGATGCACTGCTTAGGAGGTGCATTGTCTGAGGGAATTGTCAACTCTTCTGACCAATTGTGAATTTTGTGAACCTTGTGAACCTTCTTGGAACACAAAGTCTTGTATTGTGAGGGCAAATTTTGGGGTGCAACAGTTACCATTACGAAAGAAGAGAGAGAAAAACCCATAACTGAAAGAAGCTGTTATCGTAACGAAGAAGTAGGTGCACCCGGAGCTCAGATCGAAGGAGAATCTTCATCGCCGTGAAGCTCGAATCTTCCTCAGGAGTCCTCACCGCTACCATCGACGAACCGCTGTCATGTTGTTTTCGTTTGAGTTTGCAGGTTATCATCAAGCAAGATGGAAAGAAGACGGAGTGAGCATCCGAAGGGAGGCGACGATGAAGGTTGCAAAGTGATGAAGGACAAGAATCTGACGGCGCTGCGAGAGGGTTTGGGGAAGGGATAAGGGTTTTGTTTCCTTCTGCTTTTGTTTTGTTTATGTTTGTAAATCTTGTAATATAAAATGATCACACGTGATGCACACACACACACATATACCACACACCCTCGTACATACGGCCCTCTGATCTCCAACAGATCAGATCGGGCGATCCTCATCGCGTGACCACCATAAGTATCAGGCCCCTCGCGCGTAGAATTATTTCCGAAATTAATAATTCATTATTAATCTAATTAATATTAAGCTTTTACTAATCAATTAACCTCAAATAACTAATTAAATCTCTTAATCCCCCTATTTAAAATCTAATCAACTTTTATTTAACAAATTGACAAAATTTATTTTATTTAAAATCCCACCCCTTTTTATGTTTGATTTATTTAAAATATTTATTTTTTTTTATTTTTTTAATCAACTTAATAAGACCTTTTATAATAAAGCTTGTTTAGTTTAATTTAATATATAATCTTTTATAAAACTCCTTTAATAACCATTTTATTTAATAATTAGAATCTTTTTTATTCAAGCGATCCCATTTCACCAAATTTATTTTACCATCTTAATTCAACATGTTCCTAAAAATTGATTCAACTTTCACTAAAATTAATTCACCCCCTCATTCAACATTTTTTTCTTAAACCAAAATAATACAACTTTTCTTAAAATCAAAGCTCACCCGAATAATATATTTGCTCACCTCGTAAAACTCAATCAATCGTGCACGCTTGCGTCTCCACTCCGTCTACATACTCACTCACCTGTACACTTCAGCGCTTCCATGCGTGTGTATGCCTTTATTCCCTGCAACTTATCTTTACCGCGATTTATTTTACCGTATTGCATAAATGTCCAAAGGAAGAATCTGTGCATAACGTGAAACTTGTGTGTATGCATTTCATTTGCATCATACTCCCTATTGATCCTTGATTCCATTCAAGTCGATCACTTAAGTTAGATCCTACCATATAAGGAGGACTTTTATCTTTACAACTTAGATGAACAATCTTTATCAACTCAATCAAACATTATTGAAACATATTAGAGAATAAGATATTAATCATCTTAAGCGAGATAAAACTTCTACCCCATAACAATTCAATCAATATGTAGGGACTTTGCCGCTTAAGAGAGATAGATGCGTACTTGTTGACAATCCGAGTACTTGAGCCCTTCTCTTAAGACGATGCAAAGACTATTTTCCTACGAAGTTGTTGCGGTTAAATTAAGTAATCTCCCTTAAAATGATGACTCGTCTTTTCTCCTATAATCAATAAATCAACCACCCTTTACCTTTAGGAACTTTGACCACAGTCAAAGGACTCCTCAAACCCTTTAGGGAACTACAAATACTCTGATTCCATTCCCGTCAGGATATGTAGGCACATGATGCAATATCTTGTCGAGTATACTTAGATATAAAACATTAGGTCTTTATCCCTTAAGCAGATAAACCTTAGCAATAAGTAAACATAAAACAAGAGGTTCCTATAGAGTACTATAGAAACTTAGGATGCTAGCACATTCCCTAAGTTTAACCAACCCCTGAACCTATAACTCTCTAGCTTTTGAATTTGCATTGCATTGTAGGTAATTCGATCTTTTTCCCTTCCTTTGGACAAATTAAAGACCGGTTGTAATGAATTAAGATTCAAGCTAAGCAATAGCTTGGTATCCAAATTCTCCGCGACAGAAATGACGACTTCATTGGGGACTCTCTTCAGTGGGTTTCCCTAACTTGTTTATCATGTTTGTTATATATTTGCTTAATTGTTTATTTGTATATTTGTTTTATTGCTTTTTGGGATGATATCTCTGAGTGGTGAGACAAAGTTCTACACCCGGACTTGAGTGGAATTATGATAGGATGGTGAGATATTCGACGAGGCTTATAGGGAGTGAGTCCCGACCAAGTTGACTTGAGAATCACCGCTCAGTTGAGACCCTTTCTAAAATGGTTCGATTGAACAAGTATAGTCGTGAAAACTTTTACTATTTTTGATTGAAGTCCATGTTACTGAGGACCATAGTTACCTTTAACCCCACTTTGGCCTTTATTAGGATGTAGTGCAAGGACTATGAGGGAGTAGTCCCGAAATAGTTGCTACAACGATACTACACTCAAAAAAGGTTCTCTTGAGAATATTATTTACCACCAGTCAGTCGGAAAATTGATAATATCCAAAAGATGGACCAATGACTTTGGGAACTTTCTTAGAACCTTGTTCTGCAGGTACAATCCACCTTTAGTCCTTGTCCTTTGGGAATGGGTATACCCTTTGCTCCATGCTCGTTGCAAACCTAGGACCTTCTTGTTTGTTTACATTTGTGTCCTTATATGCTTACTTGTGTTTGTTGCATCCATATATCATCATACTACATTGGACTTCATGGGATTTACCTTTGTTTATGAACATTGTAGGACACTATGGATTCCAATAGAAGAAATACTTTGAAATATACTTTTAAGAGCCCTAAATTAGGTGACCTAAGGAAGTTGGGAGCTTTGATTGAAGACCAAGAAAGATTCAAGAGCAAGTATGGGAAGTTACTACCTTTATTGAACCGTGAAGTGAACGAGAAACTCCTTTCTGCCTTGCTACAATTCTATGACCCGGTTTATCATTTCTTTACTTTCCCGGATTATCAGTTATTGCCTACCCTAGAAGAATACTCTTATTTGGTTGGTCTACCTATCTTGGAAGAGTCTCATTTCCCTTTCTTAGAAGGCAACCTTAAGAAGCAAGACATTGCTAAGATCCTCTACCTAAAAGTATCTAACATCAAGGAAAACCTGGTTATCAAAGGTGGAACTTTCGGTCTGACTACATATTTCTTAATCAGGAAAGCCCGATATTATACTTACACGAACAGGATTCCATTTGAAACAATCTTTGCCCTACTTGTTTATGGAGTGTTTCTATTCCCAAGTTTTGAAAGGTTCGTCGACCTCAATGCCATCAAGATCTTCATGAAGAAAAACCCAGTTCCCACTTTATTGGCTAACACCTATCATTATCTGTAACTTTCATGGTGGAGGGATGATTACCTGCTGTGTGCCCTTACTGTACAAGTGGTCTATTTTGCACTTGCCTAAATATGTTTCTTTTTGGAACCTTAATAGCGGACGCTGGTCAGAAAAGATTATGGCTCATTCAGACATCAATTGGTACAGCCGTGAGTACGATGGGATTTTAATCATTAACAACTGCAGAGATTTTGCTAACATACCCTTGCTTGGCTTTGATGGAGGGATCAGTTACAACCTTGTTTTAGCTCGTCGACAATTGGGATATCTATTGAAGGAACTAACCGATAAATTAGCAAGTGTACTAATTTTACCGATGTAGTAATAAGGGAAAATTCCCCGAATATCGAACTCTGAGGACTGTGTGTGAATACAAGTTCTATACTAATGCAATTGAACAAAAATTCATAAGGGTTTTGGTTTGGTTCTTTAAAAATATAAAGGCCAGAAGGCAAAAGCAGTAAAATAAAGGCTTTGGACAGTCGTGAGAAGCATGCTAGGGTAGGGTGTATGAAAAAACCTTGTAATAACCTTGGTCCTTAATTTTTAGAAATCATTGCTCAATTCAATCGTTACCAGTTTTAAAGATTAGTTGACTCTAATTCCTTAGCAGAAAACCCTTTGGCATTCTCCCTATGCCCCAATTCCTTGGCGGTACAGGGACAATACCAAGCAATATATTTTACCTAAAACATTACGGTTACTATAGGGTATCCCCATTCCTAGGCAATATCTACTATAGTATTATCGTATACACGCGTTAACACTTGTTTTTCCAAACCTAAGGTTAAACGTAAATCATATTCCCATTTGTCAAATAAGAAAAACCATAAAACATTATACGATAACAACGATGATTAGAAAGCAGTGAAATATATAATTCAAGAAACCGAAGGTTATTACAGAGTCAATTCAGGGACACCCCCTAGCATTGGGGGGTTTAGCTACTCATAATAATAAAAATAAACTCAACAATAAAATTCAACATTACAAAAGAATTGGTTGCTTTGATCTTCAATCGCTTCCGCTCATGAGGACCTTCAGTTCCCAAATCCTTGATCGCTCCAATCTTTATCGTCAAATTTCTTTTCTGTTCCAAAAGTCCCTTTTCCTTTCTCCAAACACGTATCAAATAGTCCCCGTTCAAACTCAACACTAGGGAAATGCCCCAAATACTCTTGGGGATCACAAGAGTAAAAAATACAAGAAAAATAGGGAAAAAAGCGCTTCTTGCAACACGGGTCGTGTCAGGCAACACGGGCGGCCGTGTTGGCTTCCTGACACATTTTTCGTGTGAAATTTTCAAGTCCCAGGTGTCCTGACACGGGCCGTGTCACACAACACGGGCACCCGTGTCAGGCCACTGTTTTCCACCAAAAAATCACATTTTCTGAGCAAATCCTGACATGGGCACCCGTGTCAGGCCCCTGTTTCGAATCTGACTTCGACTCCAACACGAAAGTCGTAGCTATCTCTCTTAGCTTTCCAGCAGTTTTTAGAACGCCTCAAACGAATTTCCGGAACTCCAGTTATGATCGTTTCCGTGCAGACTGCTAAAGATTTCACAACAAAACTCTTCTGAAATCTTGCCATTTTTTCCCGATTTTCGCTCTACTTCTCCTTTATTGCATACCTGAACCTAGAAACAGTAAAAATACCAAATTGACGCGTAAAATGTAATAAAAACAACTAAAATGCGACAAGACAAAACAAATGATTAACTGAAATAAACGGTAAAATAACGTGTAAAAACCACCGATCAGGAACCACCTAAGAGTGTTCAAGTGGAGAGCATCTTCTTAAAGGACAACAAAGAGCTTCAAGAGAAGATTGTGGATGCATGGGGGCATTTACATAATAAGGGTAGAGACAGCTTGGGGAGGCCTAACTGTGTGTCTCTAGAACCGTATCTTCAATGGGTCAGAAATAGAGCAATCAAGCTGAGGATGCCCTACCCTCGTCAAGATTCTATACCTCCAAGAGAAGAACCCATTTATGTCTTTATGTCCGAATTTGAGAAGTTAGAGGTCGCATTGAGGAAGTCACAGCATGAGTCTGAAGCATGGAAAAACAAGTATCACATGGTTGTTGCAGAGAACGTTGAACTTCGGAAACAAAATATAGAGCTTCGAGAATAATTACAGTTGAAGAATGAAGATCTACCTCCTTACAAGAAGAGAAGAACTTAGGAGGATTTATTTTCCTTCAAATCTTAGTCTACTCCTTGAAAATTAACTGTGGACAGGTTTATCCTCGAAGGTCCAGGTGGAAGAGCAGCTCAAGCGGCGGATTTTGAAAGTTCCTTAGGGCTTTCATTAGCTTTTATTTAGCTATTTATTTGGGACTTTTAAAAGAATAATTATTTGTAATCCGTTTCAAAATTAATAAAACGTTTTCTTTTTACCACAATGTCTATAAATATTGGAATTCCATGAAGTCCTACTCATCTTGCATTGCATTCTTTTTTTTGTTCACTTCAAGAAACTCAATTCCGTTTTACAGGTGTTGTAACGATGGATTTCAAAAGAGAAACATTGAAGTACACTTTTCAGAGTCCTAACATTGAAAGCTTAAGAGAGCTAGCAGATCTTATTGATAATCACCACACTTTCTCGTCAGAATATGGATGAGTGTTCTATTTCCTCAAACTCAAGATGATTGATGGGTTGTTGGAGACCCTTGTTCAGTTCTATGATCCGCTGTATCATTGTTTCACCTTTCCAGATTACCAGCTGATGCCGACCCTGGAGGAGTATTCTGAATTTTTGAGGATACCTGTAACTACCCGACCCGTGTTTACTGGATTGGAGGACACCCCTAACAACCAGGAAATTGCAGATGCTACCTGACTCAGCCTAGCAGACGTTCAAGCTCATTTAACCACCAAGGAAGGAGTCCTTGGATTTCCAGCCGATTTCTTGATTGGGAAAGTCCGTTACTACGCAGAGAGAAAGAAGGTCCCGATAATGGAAGCTACCTTTGCCTTGTTAGTCTATGGGATTTTCTGGTTCCCAAAGATTGATGATTTTATTGACATGGATGAAATTAAGCTATTCATCCTCAAGAACCCAACTCCCACCTTGTTAGCTGACATGTACCATTCAATCCACTCGAGGAATGCTAAAGGAGGAAGACATATTGTCTGCTGTATCGCTTTACTATACTCATGGTTTATTGCCCGCCTAGCTTGGCATCCATCTTTCTGGGAGCAGATAGAGGCACCCCGTTGGTCTAAAATAGTTATGGCCCTTACTCACTCTGATATCGTGTGGTATGACCCTGCTTATGGAGGTGTTAAGATGATCCACAACTGTGGAGGATTCCCCAATATACCTCTTATTGGGACGAAGGGATGCATAAGTTACAACCCTGCTTTGGCTCGCCGACAATTGGGGCACCCAATGAACGAAGTACCTGACCCAACTCTGATGGAAGGGATCTTTTTCAAGGAAGGAGAGGATCCAGACTTGAAGACTAGTATAATACAGGCATGGAAGCACGTCAACATGGAAGGAACGACTGCTTTAGGATTCCCTAATTGTACTGCCTCTGAAGACTATCTACATTGGGTGCGAGAGAGGGCTCTCGACCTCAAGATGCCTTTCCCTTTTCATGAACCTATGGTGTTGACCTTTCATGACCCTGATTGGTTTGATACGAGTGAGATAGATCAGATGAAAACTTGGATGAGGCCTAGAAGCTGAAGACCGCATGGAGAAACAAGTACTTCACCCTTGAGGTAGAGAAAGAGAAATCTCAGAAACTGCCCGAAGTCGAATCCTCAAGAAAAAGAAAGGTGCGAGAGGATTTATTTTTCTCTCGTACCTCTTCAAGAACTATCACCAATGATGATCTTCCCCCAACTACTATGGCTTGGAAAGAGTATGTAGATCGACTCATCAGTGAGAAGGCAAAACTGCAAGAATGCGTCAATCAGCTTGTAGAAGAGCTCCGTGTGCAGAAGGAGCATAAGGAGTAGATCTCTAAGTTTCTTTTGCTTTCGTTTCAATGTAATAAACTCTTAAAAGAGTACTTTGCTTTGTAATGCTTCTCGAATATCAATAATAAAATAAGTTTTCAATTACCCAACGTTATAATACTGAAAAACAATTTGAGTTTCTTGAAGTTTTATATTGCATTCGCATTTTTACATCGACATAGCATCGTTTGCATTCCAGGGGGTCTCACTCTTGCTTCATCTTCACAGACAAGCTGAATCACCAATACAACACTCGCGCTAGTCAACGCCAAAAGATGGATCAACTTGAACAAGAAAACAAGGTGCTCCGTGACGAGGTTGCAATTCTGAAAGAAAGCTTGGAGAGATTGAATGGTTTAGTTGAAGCTCTGTCCAACCAATATGTGCTCAACAATCAGGATGTTCAGAGGACTGTTATCTCCGAAGTCGTGTCAGCACTGATTCTAGTGGTGCCTACTGTTGCCGAGGTAACCTACAGCATGCCGCCAGGTTTTTCGTGGGGGATGCCTCCTCATTTCACTCCTGCTAGCTATCGCCCTCCTGTTCTTGAGGTCCCTACCATGACCACTGCTCAAGTCGTCCCTGCAACTGCTGCCGTAGTGACCACTGCACCGCCACATGTGAATGTTGTTCCGTATATGCTGGACAAGCCAATTTTCCATGGGTCTCCGAGTGAGACTGTAGGATTTGAAGAAAGGATGGATGGTTTTCAAGACCAATTTTCTGAAATTCAAAAAGAATTAAAAGCTCTTCATGGAAAGGATTTGTTTGGAAAGAGTGCTTCTGACTTATGTTTGGTTCCAAATGTCAAGGTTCCACCAAAATTCAAGGTCCCTGATTTTGAGAAGTACAAAGGAAATACTTTCCATCAGAGTCATCTCATCATGTATGCCAGAAAGATGTCTGCACAAACTGACAATGATCAATTGCTCATCCATTACTTCCAGGATAGTCTGACAGGCGCTGCGCTCAAATGGTATATGGGGTTGGATAGTGCGAAGATTCGAACTTTCAACGATCTAGGCGGAGCCTTCATCAAGTAGTATAAATATAATGTAGACATGGCTCCTGACCGAGATCAGTGGAGGGCCATGATGTAGAAAGACAAAGATAACTTCAAGGAATATGCTCAACGTTGGTACGAGTTAGCCGCGCAGGTCACGCTGCCATTGGAGGAAAGGGAAATGACCAAGATTTTTCTGAAGACCCTTGGTCCTTTCTTTTATGAGAAAATGGTCGCAAGTGCACCCAGCAACTTCACTGAAATGGTGAATGTGGGAATGAATTTGGAGGAGGGAGTCCGAGAAGGAAGATGGTCAAAGAAGAGAATGCTCCTAGCAGCGCTAAGAAGTATGGGAGTGGTTTTGTGAAGAAAAAGGAGAAGGAAGTGAATGCTATACAAGAAGGAAGACTCAGAAAAAGGTATTCACCATCATATCAGGTTGCAGCGGTATCACCAGTATTCAACGCTCCAGCCTATCAGCCATAGCCACAACAAAATCACCAATCGCCTCAACAGAATCGGCCATTCAACAATCATGGTCACGTATAGTGGAAGATAAACTTTGATCCCATCCTTATGAAGTATGCTGATTTGTTCCCAGCCTTGATCCAAAAAGGTCACATTCAGACAAAAGCTCCACCCAAGGTTCCCAAGAATCCCCCTCCTTACTATAGAGCTAACAGATTCTGCCCTTACCATCAACGAGCTCCAGGTCATGACATTGAGAGTTGTTTTGGTATGAAGGCAGATGTCCATAGGCTCATCAAATGCAGAATCTTATCCTTTAAGGATTCCAATCCTAATCCATTGCCTCCGCATGGTTCACCCTCCGTAAACATGATTCAAAGTTACCCAGAAGAAAGTGATCAGGAAGTTTTGAATGGAAAGGCTGAAGAAATATGTGTTATAGTGCCTCATTTCAAAGAAGCGGAGCATATTGAAATCACGTATGATAGTAGAAAATCGGGCGTTACTCCCTTGGTAATCAATGTGCTTGAACCTATCCCTTACACTTCTAGTAAGGCTATCCTATACAGATATAATGCCACGATGTTAGAAGATGTAAGGGAGGTACCTTTACCTACTTTGCCTTCGGTTATTAACATCACAGACATTAGTAGAGTAACAAGAAGCGACCGAGTCTACCCTTCAGTGCCTTCGAAGGACAAAAGAATCTCAGTGGAGCAACCTAGTTCAAAGGACCCAATTGTGGATCAATCTGGTGGATCCAATCTGTCCAAGCCATACGAAATGCTGAAAGTAATCAAGAGAAGTGAATATAAAGTTGCAGACCAGCTTCTGCAAACCCCATCTAAGATCTCCGTGTTGCAATTGCTAATGAGTTCTGAGGCACACAGGGAAGTGCTCCAAAAGATATTGGAGCAAGCATATGTGGAACGAGATGTCACAATGGAGCAATTTGATGATATCATTGGCAATATTACTTCATGTGACAATCTCGGTTTTAATGAGGAAGACCTCCCAGAGGAAGGAAAGAAACATAATATGGCCTTGCATATTTCTGTGAATTGTGGGAATGATCCTTTTTCCAGTGTGTTGGTCGAAACTGAATCCTCTCTGAATGTGATGCCTAGAACCACTTTATCCAAATTGTTTTATCAGGGATCACCGATGAAGCCCAGTCATGTCATCGTCAAAGTTTTTGATGGATCTAGAAAAGCAGTAATTTGTGAAGTAGATCTGCCAATGACCATTGGTTTGCAGACCTTTATGATCACGCTCTAAGTCATGGACATTCTCATCGCCTATAGCTGTTTATTAGGGAGGCCGTGGATACATGAAGCTGGGGCAGTTACCTCCACCCTACATCAGAAACTAAAGTATGCCTTTGAAGGCAAAACGGTTACAGTTTGTGGAGAGAGAGCTTTAGTGGTGAGTCACTTGTCATCATTTTCGTATGTTGAAGCTGAGGAAGAGATTGGTGCGCATTTCCAAGCTTTATCTATTATAGGCGATAGTGCTCAGAAACCCAGAATACCGATGTCATCATTTAAGGATGCGCAACAGGTTGTGAGCAGTGGTCCTCATACAGGTTGGGGAAAAATGTTGTTTTTGCCAGAGAACAAGAATAAGGAAGGTCTTGGTTTTTCCAATGGGTCTGCTCGACAGGTCATCAGAAATCAAGAGTTCCCACCGATCAACAAAGTGTTCCGCAGTGAAGGGGTCATTCATCCTCCTCATATCAACACTGTATCCGAAGACAAGTCTGAAGGCTACATATCAGATGGTTCAACGAGTCTCCCCATCCCTTTTGAAGATTATGAGCCCTATATGGAGGATCCGAGTTATGTCTCAGATAACTTTGATTATAGTTTTGGATTCTATGTTGTTACTGAAGAAGATTCCGATGAAGATGTTTCAGACTTTGTGACTCCAGGAGTTTTGGTTAAGAACTGGAGTATGGTTGAATCCCCTGCTGTCATTCATATATCGAAGTAAAACATTTGTTTTTAAGTTTTCGCTCTGCCCGAGGCGAAAATGTGTTGTGTGAGCTTACTTTTAATCCTTTTGCTCTGCCCAAGGCAAAGGTGACCCTGTTGGGCATTTTTTTGTTCGGATTTTGCTATCATCAATAAATATTTTGTTTCCATTTGTGTGTTATTTTATCTTTCTTTATTTATTATTACTATGTTGGAAAATAATAATAAGTAGCATCTGGCGTACACACACTTTCCATTTTATAAAACTGAATAAAATAACATCACATGCGCAGATTGCTACACACACCACATCTCGGGAATAATGACCCACTTCCTTTGCCGAACTTCGAATTTCCTGTGTTTGAGGCTGAAGACGAAGAAGATGATATTCTAGAAGAGATCTCTAGATTGCTTGAGAAGGAGGATAAGACTATCCAACCACATCAAGAGCCAGTAGAGGTAATCAATTTGGGAACAAAAGAAATCCGTAGGGAAGTGAAAATCGGAGCTCTGCTCAAGCCGGATGTGAAGGAGCAGTTGATTGAGTTGCTCAAAGAGTTTGTCGACGTATTTTCCTGGTCATATCAAGACATGCCTGGATTGGACACTACCATAGCTGAACATCGTCTGCCATTGAAGCCAGATTGCCCTCTAGTTAAACAGAAACTCAGAAGAACTCGACCCGATATGGCCCTGAAAATCAAAGAAGAGGTACAGAAACAGATTGGTGCAGGTTTTCTTGTCACTGTCGAGTATCCTCTCTGGTTAGCCAACATTGTGCCCATTCCAAAGAAGGACGGAAAGGTTCATATGTGTGTAGATTACAGGGATCTGAACCAGGCCAGTCCAAAGGATGATTTTCCATTATCTCACATCGACATTTTGGTTGACAGTACTGTGAGATATGAAATCTTCTCTTTTATGGATGGGTTTTTAGGATACAATCAGATCAGAATGGCTCCCGAAGACAGAGAGAAGACGTCGTTCATCACCCCCTGGGGCACCTTTTGCTATAGAGTTATGCCATTTGGATTAAAGAACACCGGGGCCACATATCAAAGGGCTATGACTACTTTGTTCCATGATATGATGCACAAAGAGATTGAATTTTATGTGGACGATATGATAGCTAAGTCAAAGATTGAAGACGATCATGTCAAACATTTGTTGAAACTGTTTGGTCGATTGAGAGAATACAAGCTTCGTTTAAATCCCAACAAGTGCACGTTTGGAGTAAGATCAGGGAAATTATTGGGTTTCATTGTCAGCCATATGGGTATTGAAGTCGATCCTAATAAGGTGAAGGCTATTCAAGAAATGCCAGCTCCGTCTATAGAGAAACAAGTCAGAGGATTTTTGGGACATTTGAACTACATCTCCCGGTTTATATCTAATATGACTGCCACGTGTAAACCTATTTTCAAGCTTTTGAGGAAAGAACAAGGGTATGTTTGGACCGAAGATTGTCAAAAGGCTTTCGATAGTATCAAAGAGTATCTGCTTGAACCACCTATTTTGATATCGCCAGTGGAAGGGCGACCTTTGATCATGTATTTGACGATGTTAGAAGATTCGATGGGTTGTGTACTCGGTCAGTGAGATGAAACGGGAAAGCAAGACCACGTCACTTATTATTTGAGTAAGAAGTTTGTCGACTGTGAGTCCAGATACACTATGCTGAAGAAGACTTGTTGTGCTTTGGCATGGGCCGCTAAGTGTCTGCGATAGTACATGTTAAGTCCTACTACTTGGTTAGTTTCGAAGATGGACCCCATCAAGTATATCTTTGAGAAACCCGCATTGACTGGAAGAATTGCTAGATGGAAGATGCTGTTATCCGAATACGGCATCGAATACCAAACTCAGAAGGCTATTAGAGGAAGTATTTTGGCTGACCATTTGGCACATCAGCCTATTCTGGATCATCAACCCTTGAATGACGATTTCCCGGACGAAGAGGTTATGTATTTGAAAATGAAGGATTGTGAAGAACCTCTGCCAGATGAAGGACCCGAGCCCAGTTCTCAATGGAGTCTGATTTTTGATGGAGCTGTCAACGATCATGGGAGGGGAATAGGCGCGATTATCGTGACTCCCCATGGGTCTCATATTCCATTTACCTCTAGGCTAACGTTCAAGTGTACCAATAATGAAGCCGAGTATGAAGAATGTATTATGGGTCTGGAGGAGGCAATGGACTTAAGGATTAAGAATTTGGATGTGTTTGGTGATTCTGCTTTTGTCATTTATCAAATCACATGAGAGTGGGTAACTCGACAGGATAATTTGGTCCCGTACAGAGATTATGCAAGAAGACTGTTACCTTTCTTTGACAGGGTCGATTTTCACCATATTCCTCGCGATGAAAATAGGATGGCGGATGCATTGGCAACTTTGGCCTCCATGATTGTGGTGAACTCTTGGAATGCGTGTCCTCGGATCAAAGTAAGACATCTTGACAGACCCGCCTACGTATTTGCCATTGAGGATGTTGCAGATGGCAAACCCTGGTATCATGATATTGAAGTGTTTCTCAGAACGCAAGAATATCCTTCGGGAGCCTCCAACAAGGATAAGAGAACATTGAGAAGATTGGTCGGTAATTTTCTCCTAAGTAATAATATGTTATATAAGCGGAACTTTGACAAGGTCTTGCTGAGGTGTGTTGACAAGCGGGAAGCAGACATGTTAATGATGGAAATTCACGAAGGGTCCTTTGGTACTCATACCAATGGGCATGCTATGGCTAAGAAACTCTTAAGAGTTGGTTATTATTGGATCACAATGGAATCCGATTGTTACAAGTTTGCTAGGAAATGTCACAAATGTCAAATCTACGCAGATAAGATTCATGTGCCTCTAACTTTGTTGAATGTTATCTCGTCTCCTTAGTCGTTCTCTATATGGGGAACTGATATGATTGGAATGATAGAATCAAAGGCATATAATGGACACCGATTCATCTTAGTGGCAATTGACTACTTCACTAAGTGGGTCGAAGCAGCTTCTTATGCTAACGTAACTCGGCATGTGGTCGTCAAATTTATCAAGAATCAGCTCATCTGCAGATACGGTGTGCCGAGCAAGATTATTATAGATAATGGGTCCAATTTTAACAATAGAATGATGAAGGAATTGTGCGAAGAATTCAAGATTGAGCATCATAATTCCTCTCCTTACAGATCAAAGATGAATGGGGCTGTTGAAGCCGCCAACAAGAATGTCAAGAAGATAATTCAGAAGATGGTTATCACATACAAAGATTGACATGAGATGCTCCCATTCGCTCTACATGGGTATCGTACTTCGGTACGCACATCAACTAGGGAAACTCCTTTTTCATTTGTCTACGATATGGAAGTTGTACTCCCTATAGAGGTCGAGATTCCCTCCATGAGGATTTTGATGGAAACAAAGTTATCAGAAGCTGAATGGTGGCAAAACAGATATGATCAGTTGAACCTAATTAAAGAGAAGATAATGACAGCCCTGTGCCATGGGCAGTTGTACTAGTAGAGGATGAAAAAGGCATTCGACAAGAAGGTTCGACCCCGCGAATTCAAGGAAGGAAACCTTATGCTCAAGAAGATTCAGTCTTTCCTCACTGATGTCAGAGGAAAATGGGCTCTAAACTATGATGGGCCATATGTGGTGAAGAAGGTCTTCTTAGGAGGCGCTTTGATGTTAGCAATGATGGACGGAGATGATATCACCCGCCCAGTGAACGTAGATGCTCTCAAGAAGTATTTTGCTTAGAACTTAGGAAGTTCCAGTCGACTTAGGAAGAAACAAGTTATTATCCCATCAATGTAATCACTTTTCATTATTTTCCAACATTGTAATATTGAAGTCACACTATTCTGCTGACTACCATCAAATAAATAAGGTTTTTTTCCCAGTTGTGGCGTGTTAAATATTTCATTATGATGGCAAATTCCAGAATAAATTTTAAAAATATTTTTCAAGTACTTTGTGTTTTATTTGATATATGAATAACAAAATGATGTTCGTGGACGTTTATTTCATCCACAGAGGCGAAAATTCATCATACCTCCCGTACAAGACAGTGGAAGATTTCCCCTGGCGGTGACTAATCTGTGGAGATTTAGCTCAAGTGCTTTCTGGTTGGGACTTTTGTTTTCGTCCCTGTTGGTTCCGTTAGCATACGCATAGCATATGCATTTTGCATCTTTGTGTTTGTTTTGTCACTTTGGGTTGTGGTTATCCCTAAGAGACTAGGTTGTTGTATCCCTTCAAGTAGAGTTGTTAGCCCTAGGCAGAAAAAGCACAATATTCCTATTTCCCTACGAAGCTCGAACCTCGTGGAAGATGGTTGCTTTAGTTAAATACCGTTCGAGTTCGTACCTCGAGGGTCAGGTTTTGCTTGACACTTTTTTTCCAGCCATTTCTTGAATTGAACTTTGGTTCCCGACAATCACATTGTGGATATCTCTGACTTCTGAATATGGATTAAGTGTGCACTTATTTTGCACCTTACTACCCAATAGGTTCTTTCTGAAGATTACTATCTAAATACACATACTTCTCCAACAACATTCTCGATAACTTGCATTTAGACTGCAAGTATTCTCTTTATTTGAGCAACTCGTTTTGACCAGGGTCCCCTTCAAAATGACAAATGGCAGTTTCTTCAGGACAGTTTGTCCATCCCCAATGGGTTTATCAAGATTATCAACTCATCCAATGGCATTCCTCCGGGAATCTGTCAGAGAAATGCGTCGAAAACATTACAAATATTTCTCTTTATTTGAGAATTTACACTACAAAGAATACATGCTTTTACAGCTACAACAAGGATACTCCGCAGGAACATATTTCCCCAGTGAGTTCATTACGCAAGTCTACTACCATCAGATGGTATCTCTCCCGAGAAGTTTGGTGAAGATTATTACATTTGATCTTTCTCTTTATTTGAGAAGACATATTTGCAAATCAACCGACTTACATCTCTTCCGGAGATCCCCGGTGAAGCTTTACAATCTCCAATACATTATGGGTTACCGCTAAAGTTCTACAATCTACAATGAAATTTTAATCTGTTGTGAAGATGCTCTCACGAGCTTTCATCATTTTGGGTAGAAACCGAGACCCGTTCATGGCAAACACACCATGAGGCGTGGGGAGGTTATTTCAAGAAACTAAGACCCGTTAATGGAAAACACACCATGAGGCGTGGGGAGGTTATTTCAAGAAACTAAGACCCGTTCATGGAAAACACACCATGAGACGTGGGGAGGTTATTTCAAGAACCTAAGACTCGTTCATGGCAAATACACCATGAGGCGTGGGGAGGTTATTTCAAACTGAGACCCGTTCATGGCAAACACACCATGAGGCGTGGGGAGGTTATTTCAAGAAACTGAGACCCGTTCATGGCAAACACACCATGAGGCGTGGGGAGGTTATTTCAAGAAACTGAGATCCGTTCATGGCAAACACACCATGAGGCGTGGGGAAGTTTTATTTACACTATTTTTTCTCAACACCATACTCAATTAAAAAGCAAAATTATATTTCGATCAAGAAAGTGCATTTTGGTTATTACCATGCCTGGACTACCACAGGTTGGTAGTAGATTATTCTTCAATTACAAGTCTCTCGCCTGTTATTTGATTTGCCATGTTCTTGGTGTATACTCTTATACTTCTGGAGATTTCCCATTGCTGGTTGTTCCCGTCCCCCATGGGAGTCTCGCTTTGTTAGGCCTGTCTTTTTTTCGTTGCTCCTGTCCTTCCCGGGTGTTGTGTCTAGTTTTTTCCCCTGTGGCATCTTTTCTCCATAGGACCCTTTGTCTTGCATTCCATATCATTGCATATCATATGCATTCGGCGGCTTCTTAGGGCCACAAATTCGTGCAATATTTGTATTTAAGTCCCTCCTATCTCGTCGAGACGAAGATTTCAATCTCCATATCTCCAGATAGAAGAAACTTAAATAGGGGCATCTGTAGCGCCCTAATTTTTGACCATAAGATCCCGCCTCCTGGCGCTTATTTCTTACTCGATTTGTTGCGCGCGTGTTTACTATGGCTGATCAGCTCGTACAGGTGTATTAACTAGACAGCAGGAGGTTCGAGGAAGCACTCATATCGGTCTATCAAATCTCGAGCCAAGTTTTATCAGAGTTTACAACAAGGCTCGCAAATTAATTTGAACTCGTCGGCTTTTATCCGGTGCCGAAAACTAAAGACAGCCTGAATCGACGTGTAAAGGGTTGGGTCTTATTCTACCATAAAGAGTTCATCATTTTTTCAAATCCATGATTAAATTTGTGCTATTAAGTCATCACATATTCTCACGGGACATTCAAGACTACAAGTTTTAGCGCCAAGTTCAATTTATTTAAGCCAATGAGAAATTTCCTAATGGGCATGGTAACACCCAATTCCATGATTTCACGATACGAGCTCGTCAGAAGATAAGAGACTGAAATTGACGAGAGGGCTACGAGAACGAACTGCGAAGTGCAACACAAGCTGGATTATTGATACAGAAGTCCTTTAAGCTTCGCTAAATTTGATCCTCGAAACTAATACTACGCAAAATTTTTATACAATCCAACCATATGGCGTTGTGACTTTTGCTCACATACAACTTCTACACCCTTGGGTTACTCTATGAACACCGAAATATCTCAATTGCAGCAAAATAGGGATTGAGAAAATGCTTTATTTATGATATATGGAGTATTCAACAATAATTACAACAAGTCCTTCAAATTACAATCACGTTTTTTTTACAAGACTCTATTAATCCAACACTTTTCAAAAGCCCGAAGCCAAGTAAATCTTCATCAGTCCTGCCATCGATATGTACGGCAAACTCCGTCTTGCGTATGTATACAGTTTGCGTGGGACGCTTCATGTCCTTAGTTCTGATACCGTACTCGCGACTGCCACCAAGAATTCATCTGTAAAACACAACTGGTAAACAGAACAATCATTACATAAGTAAACTGAGATACGAGAAGTAAGAAATAATTGAGAAATGCTAAGCCCTCAGTTTAGCTCATCATTGGACATCAAACAACGTAAAGGCAAACAACATAAAAACAAATTTATCATAGGCAACAAAGATCGTGCAGGACAGCGGAAATCCTAAACTCCTGGTTCAGACAGAAGTCATCATAACCTTTTTTTTGAACCAGTTTTCGACAGCGGTATAAAATAAGGCAATATCTGAAGTCGACGGTTTGACAGTTTTCCTGATAGAAGAAGAGAAAAAGTAACACAGTTCAGAACACAGTCTGCAGCTCATCAAAGGAGATACCAGAACAACTAATGTTAGTATCCTCCAAACACAGTGGGATGAACACGGAACACTTCACACTGGCAGTGACAAAAATCAACATGGATCTTCATCATTTAGTAAACCAGGATGAGAGCAGGGCTTGCTGAGAGCCAGCAAGATCATGACTTTCTAGAGCATGCCGCCGAGGAAATCTACTAGCAGCCCTAGCCTTTAAACCACCTGCAATAAAGAGGAACACTCAAAATGTTTCAGGCCACACTCAGTAAATCAACTTAGCTTCATGAAGATGTGATAATCATACCTTGCGAGACGTCGACAACTGTTGCAAGAAGAACTCGATCCAAAAGGTCCTCTAGAGGAAAACCTGCAGCTCAGACTTTACAACTCCCCAATTTGGTCCTTCAATAAGCCCGTAAGAGCAAAAGATACAGACAGACCAAAGAGCATCATCCTGAGCAAGTCCCATCATTTTCGTGACATCCCCCGTATTACCACAAAGTACTGTCCGCAAATTGGAGTTATCAGCCCTGTCAAAACAACACAGACACCTTCAAAACAGGGATAATTCGAAGAATAAGTGAGTTGCTTCGAAGATACAAACAACTCCCAGGCTTTTCCTAAAACCAGCAACCTCCAAATTCAAACGTTTTCCTGAAAGAAGAGAAGAAGTTAGTATGATTCAGAATCCAACAAAGGCCCTCGAAACCGTGCTTCAAGAAGTACAAGTCAAAAATAGCAACACCAGCCATCAGTATCCTACAATAAACACATCGGTACGAAAGAACTTGAGAGTTAAGAATGAGAAGAAACTCAGCCCTCAGTTCAACTCATCATCGGGCATAGAACTCGAGCTGCAGGAAGAGCAACGGAAACCGTCACCAACCTCCTACCTAGCTCAGAGTTAACTCAAACAATAGAAAGAAGTAAACAACAGCAACCGTAGTTCCATCAAGCTTAGACTAAGCGTCATCATTGCTGGTTCAAAACTTTCTCAGCAAGCACAAGACAAAGCAAGCATCTGAACTTAAGGCACAATGTTCCCTACGAGAAAAGAGAAAAAAGTGTTAACAACGAAAGTCAACAAGCCAACAAATACGACTCTAAATATCACAAATCCAGACGAAAGAGGAAAGATTTGAACTTCCCAAACTGGAGCCAACACCCTCTCGACAGAATCGGACAAAATAAGAAGGGGATTAACTGGTGTCTCCCAAATCATCAATAAGATCATACAAGCATCACCCAAATAGGAAGGTTCTCAAAATTGATTTTTAATGGAGGCCCATCTCCCTCACTTATAAAAGGAGCAACATTCAGCAATCGAAAGAAAAAAAAGCAGTTGCCATTACGAAAGAAGAGAGAAAAAAACCCATCACTGAAAGAAGCCGTTATCGTAACGAAGAAGTAGGCGCACCCGAAGCTCAGATCGAAGGAGAATCGTCTTCACCGTGAAGCTCGAATCTTCCTCAGGAGTCCTCACAACTACCGTCAACGAACCGCCGTCGACCCCTGTTCGTGGGTAAAGGCTTGTTCTCTAACTACTATGCATGTTGTTTTCGTTTGAGTTTGTAGGTTATCATCAAGCAAGGTGGAAAGAAGACAGAGTGAGCATCCGAAGGGAGGCGACGATGAAGGTCGCAAAGTGATGAAGGACAAGAAGCTGACGGCACCGCGAGAGGGTTTGGGGAAGGGATAAGGGTTTTGTTTCCTTCTGCTTTTTTTGTTTTGTTTTATGTTTGTAAATCTTGTAATATAAAATGATCACACGTGATGCACACACACACATACCACGCACCCTCGCACACACGACCCTCTGATCTCCAACGGATCAGATCGGGCGATCCTCATTGCGTGACCACTATAAGTATCAGACCCCTCGCGCGTAGAATTATTTTCCGAAATTAATAATTAATAATTAATCTAATTAATATTAACCTTTTACTAATCAATTAACCTCAAATAACTAATTAAATCTCTTAATCCCCCAATTTAAAATCTAATCAACTTTTATTTAACAAATTGACAAAATTTATTTTATTTAAAATCCCACCCCTTTTTATGTTTGATTTATTTAAAATATATATATTTTTTTTTAATCAACTTAATAAGACCTTTTATAATAAAGCTTGTTTAGTTTAATTTAATATATAATCTTTTATAAAACCCCTTTAATAACCAATTTATTTAATAATTAGAACCTTTTTTATTCAAGCGATCCCATTTCACCAAATTTATTTTACCATCTTAATTCAACATGTTCCTAAAAATCGATTCAACGTTCACTAAAATTAATTCACCCCCTCATTCAACATTTTTTTCTTAAACCAAAATAATACAACTTTTCTTAAAATCAAAGCTCACCCGAATAATATATTTTCTCACATCGTAAAACTCAATCAATCGTGCACGCTTGCGTCTCCACTCTGTCTACATACTCACTCACCTATACACTTCAGCGCTTCCATGCGTGTGTATGCCTTTATTCCCTATAATTTATCTTTACAGCGATTTATTTTACCGTATTGCATAAATATCCAAAGGAAGAATCTGCGCATAATGTGAAACTTGTGCGTATGCATTTCATTTGCATCATACTCCCCATTGATCCTTGATTCCATTCAAGTCGATCACTTAAGTTAGACCCTACCATATAAGGAGGACCTTTTATCTTTACAACTTATATGAACAATCTTTATCAACTCAATCAAACATTATTGAAATATATTATAGAATAAGATGTTAATCATCTTAAGCGAGATAAAACTTCTACCCCATAACAATTCAATCAATATGTAGGGACTTTGCCGCTTAAGAGAGATAGAGGCGTACTTGTTGACAATCTGAGTACTTGAGCCCTTATCTTACGACGATGCAAAGACTATTTTCCTACGAAGTTGTGGCGGTTAAATTAAGTAATCTCCCTTAAAATGATGACTCGTCTTTTCTCCTATAATCAATAAATCAACCACCCTTTACCTTTAGGAACTTTGACCACAGTCAAAGGACTCCTCAAACCCTTTAGGGGAACTACAAATACTCTGATTGCATTCCCGTCAGGATATGTAGGCACAAGATGCGATATCTTGTTGAGTATACTTAGATATAAACCATTAGGTCTTTCATCCCTTAAGTAGATAAACCTTAGCAATAAACAAACATAAAACAAGAGGTTCCTGTAGAGTACTACAGAAACTTAGGATGCTAGCATCTTCCCTAAGTTTAACCAACCCCCGAACCTATAACTCTCTAGCTTTTGCATTTGCATTACATTGTGGGTAATTCAATCTTTTTCCCTTCCTTTGGACAAATTAAAGACCGGTTGTAATGAGTTAAGATTCAAGCTAATCAATAGCTTGGTATCCAAATTTCACCGCGACAATACGCATGCCCTAAACCCTATCATGCTTCCCCAGCTCTTGCATCTTCGCGCGTCAACATTTTTATTTGCACTTCCATTCGTTATGGAACATCATTAACATCAAGCATCATCATATGCAAATCAAGGTCCAGGATCAATCTCGAGATTTCCAAAGCCGCTTTCAGCCTAGTCAGGGGCATCTTCTTCAAGACCGTGGGCGTTCCCCACGAAGTTATTTCAACCTCGTGGTTGTGCAAGATGTTAGACAATCTTTTGCCCAGTAAGGGGAATTTTCTGCAAAGATTGTGGGCGTTCTCCATAAAATTGTTGCCACCTTGTGGTTGATCAAGTTTTTCAAGACAATAGACTCAGCCTAATCAGGGGCAGTTTACTCAAGACCGTGGGCGTTCCCCACGAATTTGTTTCAACCTTATGGTTAATGAAGTTTCAAAAGTAAAGCTCAACCCTGTCAGGGGTATGTTATTCAAGATCGTGAGCGCTCCTCACGAAGTTGATCAACCTTTTAGGTCAAATTTAAGAGCTTCAAAGCAAAATTCAGCCCAGCCAGGGGCATCTTCTTCAGTACATGAACGTTCCTCATGAATTTATTCCAACCTTTTATGATCAAAATTGTGATCTCCAAGCAAGTCAGTGGATGTTCCTCATTGAGTTTATGTTCTCATCCTTTTGTTGTTGAAGTTGGCGTCCCCAGCTCAACCAGTAGCATCTTTTCTCCAAGTCAGTGGGTGTTCCCCGTTGATTTGTTTCAATCCAATTTTCCTCCTTGGCGTTCCCCAGTAAGTAGTCTCCAGCAAACTGGACCTTTTGTCATTTACCTTACTATCATCCTTTTGGTGATAGCCAAAACCTCGTCGATTCAACCTAGCTTGCATCCTTTTGATATATGTCGCTTTTAAATTTGGGAAGTTCCTTTCATCCTTTTGGTAGTAGTAACTTGTGTGTGTGAGTTCGCTCAATCATCCTTTTGGTGCCAGATTGTGCGAAGGTTCCTTACATCCTTTTGGTGTCAGAGTTGTGTATGAGTTCACTCTATCATCCTTTTGGTGATGGGTCTGTCATCCTTTTGGTGCCAGATTATGCGAGGGTTCCCTTCATCCTTTTGGTGTCAGAGCTGTGTGTGAGTTTTCTCTATCATCCTTTTGGTGATGGGTCTATCATCTTTTTGGTGCCAGATTGTGCGAGGTTTCCCTACATCCTTTTTGTGTTAGGGCTGTGTGTGAGTTTTCTCTATCATCCTTTTGGTGATGGGTCTGTCATCCTTTTGGTGCCAGATTGTGTGAGGGTTCCCTACATCCTTTTGGTGTCAGGGTCGTGTGTGTGTGTGTGTGTCGCTCCATCATCCTTTTGGTGATGGGTCTGTCATCCTTTTGGTGTCAGATTGTGCGAGGGTGTTCCCTACATCCTTTTGGTGTCAGGGTCGTGTGTGTGTCGCTCCATCATCCTTTTGATGATGGGTTTGTCATCTTTTTGGTGTCAGATAGTGCGAGTGTCCCCTACATCCTTTTGGTGTCAGAGTTGTGTGTGTTCGCTCCATCATTCTTTTGGTGATAGGTCTGTCATCCTTTTGGTGCCAAATTATATGAATGTCGTTCTATCATCTTTTTGGTGGTAGCAACTTGTGTGCGTCGCTCTATCACCCTTTTGGTGATGGGTCTGTCATCTTTTTGGTGCCAGATTGTGTGAGTGTTCCCTACATCCTTTTGGTGTCACGGTTGTGTGAGTTTGCTCCATCATCCTTTTGGTGATGGGTCTGTCATCCTTTTAGTGGCAGATTGTGTGAATGTCATTCTATCATCCTTTTGGTGGTAACAACTTGTGTGTATGTCGCTCTATCACTCTTTTGGTGATGGGTTTGCCATCCTTTTGGTGCCAGATTATGCGAGTGTTCCCTACATTCTTTTGGTGTCAGGGTTGTGTGAGTTTGCTCCATCATCCTTTTGGTGATAGGTCTGTTATCCTTTTGGTTCCAGATTGTGCGAATGTTGTTCTATCATCCTTTTGGTGGTAGCAACTTGTGCGTGTGTCGCTCTATCACCCTTTTGGTGATGGGTCTGTCATCCTTTTGGTGCCAGATTGTGCGAGTGTTGCTCTACTATCCTTTTGGTGGTAGTAGCCGGTGTGTGTGTCGCTTTGTCATTCTTTTGGTGATGGGTTTGTCATCCTTTTGGTGCCATATTATACGAGTGTTCTCCATTATCCTTTTGGTAACAGACCCTTGCATCTTTTTGGTGTCGAGTTGCGTGTGTGAGTTAACTATCATCCTATGATGATAGGCATGTCGTCTTGTTGGTGGCAAGTTATTTTCAGTTATCATCCTTTTGGAGATAACGACCTTTGCAAGCTATCCAGTATTTCGCTTCCCAAACACTTTCTTTCTTTTCGGACAAATTCAAGGTTTTCTTCATATCTAATTGTCTTATACCTCGAAAGAATGAATGTCGTAGTAACTCATCTTACTCGATTTAAGTCAATTAGATAGGGGCATCTGTCATACCCCAAATTTATCCTACCTGTGTACAACCTTCATTTTTGTAACCATTACCCAGAAAATTAAGATATGTTGATCCTGCTCAAGGTATCCTAGGATGAATATGTTAGAACACAGATTGTGTTTAATATATCTCATAGTTTTGATGATAACATTAATGAAATTTTGTATAGAGAATTTATATACTCTAATTTTGTTCAAGTGTTTATTTGTTTCAGATATCAAAGTTAACATTACTCTGGAAGCAAGAACGCCTCTGAACATTAAAGAACGAGAAAGCTCTGAGCGTAAGCAACACATCAGAAGACTCTGATCTGCTACAATGACTCTGAGCGAAGCTAAGAAGAACTTGAGTGAAGAACATACGTAAAGCTTCAGAAGACTCTGGAAGTACTCAACGCTGCAAGTACAGAAGTTCTGATAAGCAAGTATGTTATGATAAGTATTTCACGCTTAAAGCACTTGGCTGCAAACTCTGATAGAGAAACTCTGAGTGAATTAACTATGACCTGAACAACTAGGAACATCATCAAAAGTTCTGATGCAAGACGTTCCATAGTTATTGAAGAAGATGTTGTTCAAATAAAGATCCGTTGGCATATTCCTTGTCTTATCCAAACGACTCTTTCCTTATTTGTGCTTGACACAGGATTTCAGACAAAAAGGATTTGTCTGGACATTCCCCTTCTGAGAAAGGAAAAGTCAATAGAAGATAAAAAGAACAGAATGCACAGATTGCATAGTCTTTGAGAAAAGGATTTCAAAGTACTATAAAAGCATTTCTAAGCATCACTTCAAAGGTTAACGAACTTGAAACAAATTCTTGACAAGTTATTCAACAAGCTCTCATACAAAGTTTCTTCAAAAGCTGAATAGTTTTATTTTCGTTCTAAAAATTGTGTAAAAATCACTGTTGTGATATAGCTTTTTAGAAGCACATCTTAAACACAAATTATTAGTTTATCTTTGTAAAATATTTCCTTAAGAAGACCAAGTTGTGGTCAGAATTTCTTGAGAAGACTAAGACAATTGTCTTAGTGGTTTACACTGTAATCAAGTTTGATATAATGGATTAAGTCCTTGTTGAGAAAGGAAAATCACCTTGGTAGGGTGAACTGGATTAGTTTGAGTTCAAATGAACTAGGATAAAAATACTGTGTTATTTTTTCTATCATCTCAATTGTTTTAAAACCCTTATTCAACCCCCATTCTAAGTGTTTTTCCTACCTTCAGTTGGCATCAGAGCTCCGGTTTTGTAAGTGCTCTCACTTAACCGTGACAGAAAAAGATCCTGTTGGAAAAAACTCTTAATCCTTTGTTCTTGATTCATCATGGCTGCTGAAGCTTCAACTTCAACTTCATATAACAACAAATACGATGATAGAGACAAAATCAGCACCAAACCTCCCATGTTTGATGGTGAGAAGTTTGATTACTAGAAAGAAAGAATAACAAGTTTCTTTCTAGGCTATGATGTTGACTTATGGGATTTGGTAACTGATGGTTATATTCATCCTACTAATGATGAAGGGAAAAAGGTTGACAGAAAGTCTATGTCTGATCAACAGAAGAAGGAGTTTAGAAACCATCACAAGGCAAGAACCATTCTATTAAATGCTATATCTCATACTGATTATGAGAAAATAACAAATAGAGATACTGCATTTGATATACTTGAGTCTCTAAAAATGATGCATGAAAGAAACTCCCAAGTAAAGGAGACAAAGGCTCTGGCCCTCATCCAGAAGTACAAATCCTTCAAAATGGAGGAGTCTGAATCTGTGGAAACTATGTTCTCAAGATTTCAGATCCTAACTGCTGGGTTGAAGGTTCTGGATAAAGGTTACTCCACTTCTGACCATGTCAAGAAGATCATCAGAAGCTTGCCAACAAGGTGGAGACCAATGGTGACGGCTCTGAAGCTTGCAAAGGATCTGAATAAGATCACTCTGGAGGAATTGATCATTTCCTTAAGGAGTCACGAGATTGAGCTGGAGGAAGACGAGCCTCAGAAAAAAGGTAATTTTGTTGCTTTAAAATCTAACAAATCTGCTAAAGCTTTGCAGGTTATTGAAGAAAGCTCTGAAGAATCTTCAGAAGAAAAAGATGAACTGTCTTTGCTGTCCAAGAGGATAAACCAACTCTGGAAGCATAAGCAAAAGAAGTTCAGAAACTTCAAGAGATCTGATCAGCGTGGCGATTCTTCTGGACATAAGAAATCTAGAAAGAAAGATATAGTGTGCTACGAGTGCAAGGAGCCATGCCACTATAAAAATGAATGTCCTAAACTTCTAAAGGAGAAACCCAAAAGGAAGTTTGAAAAGAAGAAGAAAGTTTTAATGACCACGTGGGATGATTCAGATGCTTCTGAATCTTCATCAGAATTAGAAGATGAATGTGCTAATGTAGCACTGATGGCTGACGTGGAGGACCAAGAAGAAACTGATGAATCTGGATCAGAATTAGATTCAGAAGAGGTATTTTCTGAACTCACTAGAGCTAAGCTTTCTGAAAGTTTATCAGAAATTCTTGAAAGCTACAACAAGATCAAACTCAAATACAAGAGGCTTCAAAGTTGTCTTGCATCTGAGAATGATCAGCTGAAATCAGAAGTTGCTGAGCTTAAAGCAAACAATCTTAAAATGAAAAACAATTTAGAAAAAGCTCAAAAATCTGACTCAGAACCTATATCATGCTCTAAAAACATTTTAGAAGAGTATGACTATAGCTTTCAGAAGTTTCTGTCCAGAGGCCTAGATAGAAGCAAGATGGCTTCCATGATCTATGGCGTAAGCAGAAACAACAGAAAGGGAATTGGATATGAATCACCCTCTGGGAAGGATTTAAATCCAAAATCTGTTGATAAACTGATCATTAAGTATTCTCCTCTGTATACTCAATTCAAATATGGTCATTTAAATGATATTAAGCATACAAGTTCTGATCAAAACAAACTTGTGTTTAATAAACCTAAATTCCATCAGAACAAGGATGCTTTTAATGGAAAGAAATTCAAAAAGAATTTCAAACCTACTAACCCCAGAGTACCCAAGAAAATATGGGTACCTAAGGACAAAATGATTTTTGTTGCAGACATCCTTAGCAGTAAAGTTGAAACACCAATCATGGTACCTGGACTCTGGCTGCTCGCGTCACATGACGGGAAGAAGGTCTATGTTCCAAAGCCTGGAATTTAGATCTGGAGGTGATGTGAAGTTTGGAGGGAACCAGAAGGGCAAGATTATTGGCTCTGGAACTATAGGTAATGGTAACCTCCCTTCCATATCTAATGTTTTACTTGTTGAAGGATTAACACATAATCTATTGTCCATAAGTCAATTAAGTGACAATGGTTATGATATAATCTTCAATCAAAAATGTTGTAAAGCTGTAAGTAAAAAAGATGGTTCAATCCTCTTTAATGGAAAAAGGAAGAACAACATTTACAAAATTAATCTTTCAGAACTTAAAGTTCAGAATGTAAAATGCCTTATGTCTATTAATGATGAGCAATGGGTCTGGCACATAAGATTGGGGCATATTAGTATGAGACATATATCTCAGATTAATAAACTCAATCTGGTTAGAGGATTTCCTTAGTTGAAGTTCAACTCAGATGCTTTTTGTGAAGCATGTCAGAAAGGAAAAATTTCAAAATCTTCTTTCAAAGCTAAAAATGTTGTCTCTACCTCAAGACCATTAGAGCTGCTTCATATTGATCTGTTTGGACCAGTGAAAACTGCATCCATCAGAGGCAAGAAGTATGGATTAGTCATAGTTGATGACTACAACAGATGGACATGGGTAAAATTCCTAAAATACAAGGATGAGTCACATTCTGAATTCATTGACTTCTCCAAACAAGTCCAAAACGAAAAAGAATTTAAAATTGTTAAAGTCAGAAGTGATCATGGTGGAGAATTTGAAAACAAATACTTTGAAAAATATTTTAAAGAAAATGGCATTGCACATGATTTTTCTTGTCCTAGAACTCCTCAACATAATGGATTTGTAGAAAGGAAAAATAAAACATTGCAAGAAATGGCCAGAACCTGATCAACGAGACTAACTTGGCAAAACATTTTTAGGCAAAAGCAGTGAATACAACTTGTTATATTCAGAACAGAGTGTCTGTAAGACCTCTTCTGGAGAAGACTCCTAATGAATTGTGGAGGAATAAAAAGCCCAACATTTCTTATTTCCATCTGTCGCTACTGCGAAAATCGAGGTCGGTAATGACAGAAGAGTCGCATTCGTGCGTCATTTATCTCAAGAGAGGGAAAGGAAACGCTCAGAGAAAACCTAACAAAGAGAGGGATAAGATCGGTCATCGCAACCAAATCTCGGGTTCGGGAGTCGGTTACGCAAGGGGAAGGTATTAGCACCCCTCACGTCCGTCGTACTCGACGGGATCCATGCTTGTTGTCTAGTCTATGGGTGAAAAACAAACTATCTACGGCTTCTAAAGCTAAACGGAAGAACCGAAAGGAACAAAAAGAACTGACTCGATAGAGCATCGCCGCTCTATGCCTACGTATTCCCTTGTGTAATGGGAAGGTCAGAGTCAACGTAGTTCGGGAAACTACGGGGGGGATTGATCGCCAAGACGTCGCGTCTTGTGCCTACGTATTCTCGTCTGGTACGAGAAATCAGAGCAAAACGTAGTTCAGGCTAACTACGGGTAAACAGGGTGTTCTCGACCACACGGGGGTGAGAGAAGAGATTGACGATACTAGCGTACGCATTCTAGCAGTTAGGTGTATGCTGCTCGACCACTGGAGACTTATGCGTTACCTGTTTGCGGTAGAACGGACGTAGGGGTTTAAAGGTACGGGAACCTACAGGATCTAGAACTACGGTCTGGTCTCAATTGCGCTAGGGCAAGAGAAAGGGAAAGATTAGTCGTCAGCGGGGAAGTCTCGATCGCACGGCAGCGAGAGATCAGAGAAGTTAGTTGTTAATGTGCTCGCTAGGATATCACATCCTATGCCTACGTACTCTCAACAGATATGAGAGATCAGAGCAGTCGTAGTTCAGCTAACTATGGAAAACGGTCTCGATCGCACGGAGGCAAGAGAAGGGAGCTCAATCGCCAAGATGCGAGAGAAAGAGAGCTTCGATTGCACAAGGGCGAGGGAAAAGAGGAAGTAGGTCTAACATGCCTAAACGGGAAGGAACTCGGGACACACACGCAAAAACCTAAAGCGTAGGAGCGAATGCGTCGCATATCACCCAAATGGTGTTATACTAAACACTCTAGGCCATTAAGGGGAAACCCCTCAATCACCATTTCCTACGTATCTATTGCTTAAAACTCACGACGCTCGGCGGTTGATTAAAAGACTTGAATTAGAAAGATGTTACCGAACGGAGTGGTTCCGTTGACCCTTGACATTGTGCGCAAGCTCCATTCCAATCTTCTCCTCTTTTGGTCCTTGATGATGCTTTGAATTGGAACCAATGTGACGTTGAACCGTCATAGCTCGACTTATAAGGGAAGTCAAACTCGAAGAGGTCGCGTATTAATTTGCGTGCCATGGACAAGATAGAGAAACGATATTGAGGATCGTTCTCCAATTGAATCACATCGCACAGATCCAAAACAGTGGGATCTCGTCTTACAAGACTTCATCGATCACCAAAAGTCAAAATAAAGTCGAGAGATGAAAAGAAATGAGGAGAGAAAGAAGTTGGTCTGGATCCTTTGTTTCACGTCAATAATTTGACGGCTAAACGATGGAAACTTCTTCATCGACCAAAACGGCAAAAAATGCCCAATAGTAAATGCGAAGTAAAGTTATTTTAAAAGAGAAAATGAGTTAAAATTCTAAATTGAAATAAAAACTCTAATAGAAAATATAAATTTTAATAGAAAATAAATCTAAAGAAATGAAAAAGATATTAACATGTAAAAATATTTATAAAATAAAACAAAATTATATAATAATAATAATAACAATAATAATAATAATAATAATAATAATTTACATAGCTTTAAAAGAAATATTAAGAAAAATATATATACATTATATATACAAATTAACCTTATAGAACAAAACCATGTATAATTTTCCAAAAAAGAAGAAACCGGGGGGTTCAAATGAAACAGAGGATGGTGTATATAGCAGGGGAACAAGGTTGTCAGTCCAAATGGGCTTTTATAGCCCAATAACCATGATCAACAGAAAATAAAAAATAAATAAAAAAGAAAGAATAAAATAAAATAAAAAAAGAAAAAAAAACGAAGACCCATATCTTCCTCCTCTCGTTCAATACCACCCTCACTGATTCCATTTCGGTTTGGCCAAAACTCGCTCTCGTTTCAACTTCCTTCATCTTTTCCGGTTTTGTTTTCCGATTTCACTTCTTCTCCTATTTTTTGATTTGGTTTCGGAAGAAAACGGTGAAGGGGCTTGGTTCGGATGGGTTTCGAGTCGTTGAAGATGACGATGATGGTTGGGGATTTTCTGGGTAGTTTCTGAGAGGGTTTGGTGGTGGGTTGAAGAAAGGTGAAGGTCTGAAATGGGGGTGTCGGATGTGGAGGTTATTGAAGTGGGTGCGGGTTTCTGAAAGTGAATGAATGGGATTTGGAGGTCGAAGGCGAAGGTGTTTCGAAATAGGTTTTGCGGAAATGAGTTGAAGGGGTTAACGTTGAGTGTGATTGGTGATTTTGAGGTGGAGAAGAAAAAGGATGAGGTTCCGATGGATTTCGAGTCGTAGTTCGATGGTGGTTGCGGAAAGCTTTGAAGGAGGTTGAGTTTGTTGTTTAGGGATTTTCTGGGTTTAGTCTTTTGAAGAAGAAGCTTGAGTTTGTTTGAGTTGCGAAATGAAGGTTATGAGCTCGTTCATGGCTTGTTACGGGTTGTTCTGTTGTTGAAAAATGAAGAAGAAGGTTGTTGTCTTGGGTTTGTTACGGTGAGTTTGTCGGCGGTTTAAGGGTGTTCACGGTGGAGGGATGAAGATGAGTGGTGTGTGAGACGGATGAAGGGGGCTGTTTGATGTAGAAGGTAGAGTTTCTGATGTTGGTTTGCAAATTTGTGATTCATGGAGGTTGTTGCGGTTGAATCTATGGTTGTTTGGTGAACAAAAATGGGGATGTCGCATGGGGGATTCGTTGTTGAAGGTTAGAGAAAATAGCGGCAGTGTTGTATACAATGTTATTGAATATGGTTGGAAGTAGTTTAATGGTTGTAAGGTTCTGTTTGAGCTGATGAGGATTTGGATTTGACAGAAAAGTTTGAGGATGGAAAGTGATGGGCGGCTGGTTCGAAACTGGGTTGAAAAAGAGGAACAGGGTGAGATTTTCTTATGGTTTTTTTTCTGATGCGAAAACTGGAAAGGGTTTAAGTTTAAAGCTCTGGTTATGGTGATGAAGGTTCGTTGGTGAAGAATGAGTTCGAAAGTTGAGTTTATCGATTTGGATGGAGAAGTGAAGAACAGTTGGAACGAGTTTTAGAGATGATAGTTTCAGAAGTTTGATTTTGGGTTCATGAAGATTGACGGTTTTTGGTTTTGTCTTAGAAAAGGGTCCTCTGTTTTTGTTGTTTCTCTCTCTCTCTTAAAACAAGAATGAAAGGAAAAAATACTGGTTTCCCTGTTTTCAATTTTGTCCAGTTGTTGCAGTTGTTGCAGGGTATGTTTGTTTATTTTAGTGAAACTTTATTATAACTTTATTGCTGCAGATGGTCCTTACATGAATGTGGAATTATCACTTTGTTGCTTTCCATTAGGCAGGTTCGTAACAGTGTGGGGTCTTGCAGCAGAATTGGTGAAGTTTGTCTGGCGTGGGCAATGTTGCTGCACTTTTCGTACAGGACATGGAACCTTGTGGGAAAGGAAGTTGTTGCTGTTGTGGAATTTCGTCCTTTTCTGATGAAAGTTAAAAAAACAAAAGACTAATGCTGACTTAAAATAACTTAATTAATTAATAACTAATAAACTAATAAAAATTAACTCCTAATAATAATACTAGTAATCACCAATTAACTCTAATTAAATTCTATTTGACTCTAAATAATTAAAATCCTAATTAAATAAAAGCTATACTAAACTAAATATAATAAATAAAAAACTATGTAATTTTTTTATAAAAACTATTAAATAAATAAAATAAAATAAATCTAATAAAATAAAATCTAAAAATAAAATAATTAATAATAAAATTCTATATACACAAAAAAAACTTAAAATCAAACCTATTTAGATCTCTATTTTCTAAAAACTATTTAAAAACTAATAAAACCTATATTAATAAAATTTAAACAATTAAAAACTATTTCTATTTAAAAATCTACATAACTAAACAATTGCCATAAAAATGCCATGAAAAACATGCGAGCACCGAAATGTCGCCGAAAATACCAGCACGGATTGGACTCACAGAGTGAGCAAACTCCGCTCGATTTCGAAATAAATCTCCTTTCCTTGAACCGGTTTAAATCGCCTAAAACGCGAGAAAAGGGGTTGTGATCCCGATAAATCACTCTGAATGACAAAATGCACAATATGCGATAAACGATATGCAAATGAAAATGCAACGAAACATAAGCCAAATTACTGGAAAAGGTTGGTCAAATTTTGGGGTACAACAGCTGCCCCTATTCAAGCGACTTGGACCTGAAGAGATGAAAAGCGAACAACTTTCAATCATTAAAGGTAAAAGGCGGTTGAATACCAAAGAACCTGAAAATTTGCCAACCCCAAAAACAAAACTGCAAACTCTAATATATTGGAACAAAATCTCCGCAAGATAGCTGAACTGATCATGACCTCGCCGTCAGTTATCCGCATTAAATTCCTCTGACATTGCCGTCAGACACCTGACCTCGCTGTCAGGCATAGGCATTACATCTATAAAAGCATCTGACATCGCTGTCAGTCCTCTACCTCCAGTTGGTAAAGTAGCCAACATCGCTGTTAGACCTCTGTTAAATAAAACAAGCATCGAATCCAAAGATACGATCTTCTGACATCGCCGCCAGTCATTCACAAAAATAAAGCGTCTGACATCGCTGCCGGACAACCAAAACACCCAACATCGCCGCTGGAAAACTAAATCACTTGACATCGCCGCCAGAAACAAACATCCAACATCGCCGCTGGAGAACCAAATTACCTGACATCGCCGCCAGAAAAACATCCAACCTCACCGCTGGGAAAACAAAGATATCTGACATTGCCGCCAGAAAAACATCCAACCTCGCCGCTGGGAAAACAAATCATCTGACATTGCCGCCAGTAACAAACGTTCAACCTCGCCGTTGGGAAAATAAATCATCTGACATCGCCGCCAGAAAAACATCCAACCTCGCCGCTGGAGAACCAAACTACCTGACATCGCCGCCAGAAAAACATCCAACCTCGCCGCTGGGAAAACAAAGATATCTGACATCGCCGCCAGAAAAACATCCAACCTCACCGCTGGGAAAACAAATCATCTGACATCGCCGCCAGTAACAAACGTCCAACCTTGCCGCTGGGAAAACAAATCATCTGACATCGCCGCCAGAAAAACACAAACTTAGTAAGAGAACTCTGACATCGCCACCATCAACCATAAATCCAACAAACATCTGACATCGTCGCCAGCTAACTATAACTCTGAGAAACACCCGACATCGCCGTCAAGTACTTGTGGGGATACAAAACTCTGACATCACCGCCAGACAACCACGGTGCTAATAAACCTCTGACATCGCCTCCAGACAAACATAAATCTGATAAGCATCTAACATCGTCGTCAGATAACCATATAAAATTGGTAAAACACCTGACCTCGCTGTCAGTTCTCAAAAATAATCTGACTTCGCCATCAAGTCTCAAAAATAATCTTCTGACTTCACCGTCAACTCTCAACATCGTCTGACTTCGCCGTCATTTCTCAAAATCATCTGACTTCGCTGTCATTTCTCTACATAATTTGACTTTGCCGTCAGCTCTCAAAATCATCGGTAAAAGCATCTAACATCACCGTCAGGCCTCGACATCAAGTCGGTAAAAGCATTTGACATCGCCGTCAGGGTGAAGAAATCCGTTGGGGAAATATGAACTTGAACAAATAGTCTCTGCTTGAGAGAATGATAAGATGAACACATCTGTCAATGATTCTGCTGGAGGTCTGTATACCACATATGTTTGAGAAATAAACCAATAATTGCTGGAGATACACCTGAAAGCAAAGAGGTAATGACCTGGCTTATGTTTCACATGCACATGTTTGAATATGGCGTAATGCTCCATACGAAATGGAAATTCTACGTGTTTGGGAGGATGTTATGCACTATGCAAATGTAAAGGAACCACTTCAGCAAAATAAATGCTGAAGAGAGGAAAACAACTCCGCTGGGGAAAGACTAGACACGCCTAGTGCAAACAGACTCATGCTGGGGAAAACAAGCTCTGGATGGCCTCTGAGAAAACTTCTGGGTAAAACTGCTCTGCTAAGCACAAATCCACTCCGCTGGGAATCAAAACAAACTCCGCTGAGGGAAAACACCATGGATGGCCTACCAGAATACAACTCTTCTGGGGAACTAACAACTCTGCTGGGAATCAAGGCAGATTGCTGAAGGATGGCTTTATTCTATCAAAGATTCCGCTCTGCTGAAGATTTAATCCGCTATCTGTTAGGGATTATGAACAATATCTACTAGGGAATCATCCCAAGCTCTCTCTGCTGAAGAGAACAAACAATCTCAGGGAAGAAAGCTACCCCACTGGCTTGGCTGTGGATTAGGTAAGGAAGGAATCAACATCGACCTCTACTTGGGGAAAATGAGCATAATACTCAAAAATATCGATCTCTGCTTAGGGAATGAGTCAAAGACTTAGACTCTGAGGGGAAGGGAGCCAAAGACTTGGACTCTGTGGGGGTAACAACACAGCACTCGCCCCACTGCTGGGGAAATAAACCCAAATTTGCCTGTCAGGAAGAAATTCAATCTCAAACCACTAGGGATGGTTATACACGATCCATCTGTTGGGGATGACCCTACTTTGCCGGGGATATCAATCTCGACCTGCTGGGGAGAAACTAGCCATTGCTGGGAAGAAACTAGTCCCTGCCTGCTGTGGAAATAATCTGATATGTTATCAACATCTTGTGGGCATATAGAACCTCTTCTGCAGAGAAGTGAGATCACCCGAGCCTCGTGCCAGGGAATGTGGTAGCATGCGAGCCACTGGGAATAATTGTGCCAAGTATGGTTGGGCTTTTTGGTTAGGTAAGACCAGGTTTATGGTGATAGGGATTGATTTCTAGTTACCAACAAAAGTGGATTATACAGGGGAATCACTAGACGAGAACTAGCATTCAAGGGTAGACTACCAGACGAGAACTAGTGGCAAAAGGGTTATATTGTCAGACGGGAATTGACTTCTGAGTTTTGGTATCAGACGAGAACTGATTTTTGGTTTGCCAGACGAGAACTGGACTTTAAAACTGTGTTTGCCAGACGAGAACTGGTTAAACAGTAGGCTAAAGAAAAGGTGACCAGACGGGAACTGGTTGAAAAGATGACATATACCAGACGAGAACTGGTATTTACCGAGGGTTGACCAGACGAGAACTGGTTTGAAGGTTTTCTAGATGAGAACTGGGCTTTGGAGGTTTGGTTACAAGGTTCTAACAAGTAACAGGTTTAGGCTGTGGGATAACAATTCAATGACAGCAAGGCCTTTCGGTAGGTTCATGTTATTTGATGAGGTAATGGCACGATTCCCCGAAACTCAACTCTTGTTGAGGAGAATAAAATCACTTGAGTAACTTGCCCTAGTGTGGTTTAACTTGCCCCAGTCCGATTCTTGGGAAAGTTCACCTTGAAAAGAAAATATCTTGCCATGAGACGACCTCGAGATGGCTTGCCCCATAATCTGTACCAAGAAATGATTCATCCTTGATTATCCCAATCTCAGAATGGCTGGCCTCGATGCACTCTTAAAGTGGCTTGCCCCTGCATGAGCGTTGAGGCGACTTAACTCGTCCTGAATGAACACTGGAGGAACTTCCCTCAAATCAACAGAATCTCTAGGTGATTGCCCCTGATTGGTAGTCTGGAGATGATTCACTTCTAATCAATTGCTTCTTGAATGATTTGCCCCATAATCAACTGATGCTTCGGGACTTGCCACAGACTGACTGGTTCCAAACTCACTGGATGTCAATGCCCCAGATTCACAGGGCTGCAAAACATACACAATTCTGATCCAGGCTACTGAATAATCCAATCCTGCTCAATTATTCCCTGTTGGAATTTCCCTCATTGCAACTACTAACCTGCAATTAAAATTATTTGCTCACGAATAGTAATTTTAATGCGGTGTTCATGCAGATTTTGAGAGAGATGTCACTTATTAAGTGTCGTGATAGTCAGACGAATGAACCAAAAGTCCAAACGCGGTGCTGATTTGATTAGTGAAAAATACAACAAAGATATGATTAGAAAATCATGTAGAAGTCAGGTTACTCAACCTCATTGAAGTACGCCTTCAAAATAAACCCCGCCTCAATTAGGTCTTTTAAGGGTTGTATCGTGGTCGGGTTCACGGTTATTGAAACAAAGGATATTAGGCTCAAAGTTTGATTTTTACCCACCCCTTTTCGTGATGATCTCCAATCCTATGTTCAGTTAACTCGAAACAATCATTCACCTCTTCAAAAGGCTTGTTGACTGGTAGGAGTGATAGTTAAGGAACTCACAAGGTTTTCAGAGTGATAGTTACCCCTTTTCGTCTTCTGCGTCTGTAATCACACGACTTCGTCCTTGTTTGAGGATTTTTTCTCTCGAGATTCTTTCTTTTATTCCCTAGTTTTTGCCTGGACTGACTCTTTCGAATTTTCTGATTTCGAAGTCCAGCGGGATGCCCCAATTTTGCCTAAGTATTGCTTTCCAGCTTTTCAAACTTAGCGGGCTTTCTTTTTTTCTTTTCCTTTTATTTTTTTTGAAATAATTCGTGCGACACTGGTTGTCTTGATTTCTCCGAAAGAGTTGTAACTATCCCACTCCTGATTGGTGAGGTTTTAACCATTGTGGTTGATGAGGTGATGACCTCTTGAGATGGATAAATTGTGATTAGTCCTTGAATGGAGACACTTCCCTACAAAATTTGGATGCTCGGTCAAATTAACTGACAACTATCCTGCCCCAGGTTAAGATGTGAGGGTTTGAAAAGTCCGAAAGAAACTCCTACTTCTAGGCTCGAAGTGGTTAACTAGGGACTAACTCCTTATATCTCCGGTGTTTAGGGGATTCGAAACAATTCCTATACGTCACCGGCAGGATTTTATCCGAAAGCATACAATCATCAGTTATGAGTATTCAGTTTTCGTCATACTCCCTCCAATCTTTGCTAGTCAAGAGTGATGAAGTGGAGTGGATAAAAGGTGCATGTGTCTATGCTGTGCAAAAATGAGCGAAAGCGACATAATTAATTTAGAAAAATGCAAATTCACTTCATTAATATTACCAATCAAAACAACAATTTTTAACAGCAAGTAGCAATTAACGGAAAAGAAACTACAAATGCAAATGATAAAAAGTTCAAGGACTGGCAATGTTGAGGATGTCCGCCTGTCTGGACCACTGGCTTCTAAAAATGACCCTTTGAATTTGCGAGCTTAGACAGCTGAGAGGTCGACATGAACAACCAAAACTCCTTCTGGAAAGGAAATGAACCCTTTGTCAATCAACTGTTGCACTTTTTCCTGAAAAGCTTTGCAATCTTCGGTTGAATGCCCCATGGATCCACCATGATATCCACACTGAGCATGGGGATTGTACCCAGGAGGGTAAGGTTCTGGCATGGGCTTAAGAGCTTTAGGTTCCATCAAAGAATTCTGAATCAAATGTGGCAAAAGCTGGCTATACGGCACATGAACTGGATGAAAAGGAGCAGTCCTTCTTTCTAAGTTGTTACGAGGCCTGTTCTGATTCTGGCGCTGATTCGGATAACCTCGGCCACGGGCTCGTTGATTTGTTTGAGGAGTAACTCTAACTTCCGTATGGTGAACTGGAGGCCTTCGTTGGAGTTTTCCCAAGCTCCCTTGCCAAAACAATCTTCTAACTTCCTCTTCTTGGCTTCAAAGTTCTGTCTGTGCTCCTTCAGGTTTTTGACAGCTTTGTTTAACGAGGCTGGAATGGAAAAACTACGCACAGCTTCTTCCTCAAACTTCCTCTGGCTAGCTTTCAACTGATCCTCTAACTTGGAGACTTGCAACTTCAGCTTATCTTCTCTCTCCTTGTTGTTGGTCAATGTAGCGTTCCAAGTTTTGTTGAACGTAGAGATCTCCAAGTAAGCTATATCAAGTGCTTTCTTCTTAGACTCCAGCATGTCATGAGAGCTCTTGAAATCTATCCCCGAACGTTCACGCTTCTTTCGTTGTTCAGTCAGTTCTGTACCTAACTGGTTCACCAGCTTTGTTTGCTGCTTGAAGGAATATACGACTTCATTTCTTTCGCTTCTAAGTTGAACTAACCCTTCTTCCAACTTCTCGTTGGCTTTCATCAACTCTTCTTTCTCCTTCACAACCTGTTCATATCTCTCAATAGACACAGTAGTTGGCTCCTCAACCACGAGGGAAGCATAAGGTAATACTGCAGGAAACCACATCAGCGCTTGCTTTGCCCTATCTTGGATCCAGACTTGGTACGAAGGATAGGCTTGACTGTCATTCTTACCCAACAACGGCTTCCCTTTCTTGCAGACGTTATTCCAAGCATGCTGAAGCTTGGATAACAATTCTCCACTCAGATCACCTGTGAAGTACAAAGATTCCTGCACTTCCTCCTCTTTTGGCGAGCTTCTCAAAGCATAACCGAATTGCCTGATCAACAATGACGGATTGTAGTTTATGCACCCTTTCCTCCCAATCAGAGGAACGTTAGGATATCCTGTACAGCTGTAGATAATCTCAGATCCCAGTAAATCCCTATCAAACCAGACAACATCTTCTGAAGAAAGCCCCATCAGACGCTCAGACCATTCCACCGTAGCTGCAGACTCATCAAAGATACCCTTCTTGGGCAGGTGACTATCAAACCACATATACAACAAAGGCACACAACAATAGACGTTCTTGCCCCTCCTATTCTCGTTCTTATAATGCAGAGAGTGATAGAAATCTCCAATCAGCGTAGGCACAGGATTGCCTGAAGCAAATATACGGAATGCATCCAAATCAACAAAGTCTGGCATATTAGAGAACAGTACAATGCCATAGATACACAAAGCAAGAATAACATTAAACACAATCCAACAGCCACTCTTGGCATACTCTTGTGCTTTCCCAACCAAGAGCTTGAGAGAAAAACCAGAAACTCCATTCCACGAGGTTAACAGCAACTCTGAAGAGTCTAGATGTAAAGCCACAGCCAAGTCCTCCAGCTTGGGCTCAACATCCATATGAATGAAGGGTACCCTGTTCTGAATGGTTAACTCCAAGATCTCAGTATATTCCTCCGTGGTCGGAGCCAGAATGTCAGGGAAAGTAAAACACCTCAGCGGGGGATCATAGAACTGCATCAGCGCGTACAATCCGTTCAGCTCATACGTGGATGGTTTGCAAACCAAACTAAGCAGTTTCCCATAACTCTTCCTGAAGCTTCTCTTCACATCATCATCAGTTAAAGACATCAAACCAAGCAAAGAAGTAACATCTGGAGTAGGCAACTTGTATGCCACAGTCCTCTTCAAAGTATCCATAATAGCAACTAGAAATCCGGGCAACTAGAATCAGAAGGTATGAAATGCACCTGCAGCACAGACACACGTTAATGATATGCAAAATGAGTATGCAACAATGCAATATGCAAACATGCAATAGGGATCAAGTGATATATTGCTGAAGAGATCCATCCTCATCTGTCTCAACAGACCCGTAATACTGCTCAAACCTGGTCTCAACAGACCCATAACAATGCTCAAACCTAGTCTCAACAGACCCATAACAATGCTCCAACCTGGTCTCAACAGACCTATAACACTGTCCTGATGAAGAACCCCGAGTAACCACACATACTGATCCAATATCAAGAAAACCGGGTAGTCTGGAGGTCAAGTTTCCTGCATGCCCCAATCCCTCTCACAGGTAGGTGTCCTATCAACTGACACAAGGTACGACATCCTATGCGGTCGTCGGCGTCACATACTTTCAAGACTGATGATACGATACCCAGAAGGTGTGGCATCATCATGTCCTGAAGAGGCCTCACTTAGCCAACTTCCAATTGATCGGTCCCCAGAGTCGACAATCCAACTAACCAACAACCCCCTCAACCCAAAGGGTTGAAAAAGAAGTCAACCAGAAGAACCTCGTCCGAGCATGGATTTTGCGGGACACTAGTACATGCAAAGCATGCACGCGCCCACTACTTTCCACAACTAATTCTAGGTGCACTCAAGCCCAGGTCCGACTTATCTCTCAATCTGACCCCTTACCCAGCATAACAACAATAATATAATGCTGAAACTAAATACAGAAAGGTAAATCCATACAAAACCCACGACGGGAAAACAAGCGCTAGGATTGACTCGCGTAGGGAACCGTTGGAGTCCCCAGCAGAGTCGCCAGCTGTCGCTACTGCGAAAATCGGCGCCGGCTATGACAGAAGAGTCGCCACCGTGCGTTATTTATCCCAAAGGAGGGAAAGGAAACGCTCAAAGTAAACCTAATGCAAAACGGGAAAGGAATGTTCATCGCAACCAAATTCCTGGATTCGGGAGTCGGTTACGCAAGGGGAAGGTATTAGCACCCCTCACGTCCGTCGTACTCGACGGGATCCACGATTGTATTCTATCTACTCTAAAGGTCTGGTCTAAAAAGAAAAGAAAGATGACTCGGCAAAGTATCGCACTTTATGCCTACGTATTCGCGTCTGGAACGAGAAATCAGAGTCAACGTAGTTCGCCTACCTACGGGAAAGGAGGGGAAGGTTGCTCGCTAGGATACGGCATCCTATGCCTACATACTTTCATACAGCATGAAAGATCAGAGCAAACGTAGTTCGGGCTACGGAAGACACAAGCTTGTCTGACTGTTTTTTATTACCCTATGAAAGGGTTTTTCTTGATTAAGAGTCCAAGCGGACAAAAATGACACTTTGATGTTTGTTTGAATCTTTTACAAAAGAAGTGTTCTTTAGTTTGTTTGCAATCTCTGACGCACTAGAGACTATGATTTGAGAGTGACTACGTCGCGTGTCACCCAAAGGGTGCCACACTAAGCAGCCAGACTACTGGAAAGAAGCTCTCCAACAACCCTTTCTCAAATAGCTTAAGGCTCGTAACGTACGACATCGATTAACCTTATTACTGTGTTTTTTAGTTGTTTTGAGATAAGAAGAGAAAGAAGCTCTAAAAAGCCTAGGGTTGAAAAGGGAATAAAAACTAACCTAATGTTGTCATGCATGGATAAGAATCCTAATGTCTGTCGTAATTCCCTCCTGCACAGAGGAAATCAGAGATCCTAGGGGATAAACAGAAAAGAAAGCAAGCAAATACAGTAAAATGCATGCAATGCAGCAATACAAGCGAGGCAAGGGAGTCCTGCTCAACCTCGAACCTGGGAAAACAACAGGCAAAGTGAATCAATATTCACTTCAAACCTAGGGGGCAAGTTGCACAAGCCAACAAACAATACAGAAAAAAGAACCCAAAATAAAACAAGAGGAGGTAGCCCAAGCAGCAACATCAAACTCCCACAACAAACAGCACAAGCAGCAGCTCTGACAGCAACAGTTGATTAAACAGCAACAAGTTGACAGCAACAACCTTCATCTTCATGAATGCTTCTATCCTCAAGCTTCAATAAACCTTCAATCTTCAACAAGCACCAAGCTTCAACAATCTTCAAACTTCAATAAGCAACCAGCTTCAACAAGCAAACTTCAACCAGTAAACAGCTTCAACAAGCTCCTAACTTCATCTTCAACAAGCAGCAAAACCCTAGCTTCAACAGAAACCAGCTTCAACAAGCACAAACTTCAACCAGTAAACAGCTTCAACAAGCTCCTAACTTCATCTTCAACAAGCAGCAAAACCCTAGCTTCAACAGGCAACCAGCTTCAACAAGCACAAACTTCATCTTCAACAAGCAACCTCCAAGGGAGAATCAATCAACAAGATCAGGTTGAAATGTTAAGTAATTTACTGACAACCAAAGGAAGCCACTAAGAACTTAACATTATAGGAGAATGGCATCCTCAAAGTTCTACTCTTAAAGCATTCCATTCATCCCTCCAAAGGAGAGATATGACTTCTTTAAGAGGACTTTATGTCATTGGATTGAATGGATATGAACAATATAATCCATGTTTGAAGAAACAAGCAAACTAATCTAATGCTCTTCCTAAAACCCTAGTTTCCCTAAGCTCCTGACAAGCACCCACAAGAGGACAAGGCTTCCACTCCAATCTCCTTCAAGCTCTCCAAAGCATCTTCAATTGGTCTTCATGTTCATCCAAGCACAAGAGCACCACCACCCTAATCTAAGGGGAACTATTGAGTTGAACTAGTCAAGTTAGTGTGTTAGAAACACCTAGAAGTTAGTCCTAAAACTAATTCTAATTAAAATACCAAAAATTATTGTAAAATCCTATAAAAAATTCTAAGGGTTCCTAAACCTCTTAAGAATCACTCCATACAAAAACCAGGGGGTTAACCATTCATTAAGACCTAAAACTATGCCCTAAACCTAAGGGTACCATCTTAAAACCCTAAATCTACACCACCTATTGTTAGTGTTCAAAATAGACTAAAATTATCTCACAAAAATATGAGAAAATTGCTAGAGGTACATGCATATCTAAACTAATTATACCAAAAAGAATCAACTCAAAAACCTACACCAATTACTCATACTAAAATCAACAAAATAACACACCAACCATATCCAAAATAAAAGCAATTAAAATGCAAAATATGTAATTAAAATATAAAATTCATGAATTAATGAAATTTTAATCTTAGAAAATTCTACACTCTTTAAGGAGTCAGGGGAAAAAAATCTAACCTAAAAATGATTAATTTCCTAATTGTTATGAATTATTTTCTAACCTATACAAAACATAAAAATAAGGAAAAAAACAATGAAAATAAAGAAATCAGCGTGCCAAATAGCAATTATATCATGTTGTTATTTAAACCTGGGCCTAAAGGGGGGTGCGCGTATCAAATGAGTAACTAGGCCCAAGAGAAATTAAAACAAATCATAAAAAAGAAAGGAAAATAGGAAAACGTGCGTGATGAATAGCAAGGATTCCTAGTGTGTTTTCTCATTGGGCCTCAATGCAGGGTATGAAAAGCAAACAATTCATTCAGCCCATCCAACTCAGTTTAATGAAACGGTGAGTTTCATCAACTCACTTCTCTTCAGAAAATGAAACAAGATCGTGGTCGTGTAATCATGCTTCCAGTCAATAGTCAAACGCAAATCAATGGTAAGAGATTCATCTTCTCCAATTTTCAAATATGAGAGGGAAAGCTTGGGACGGTGGCCTGAGCTACAGAGCCACCGTCGTCTCTGGTGAGAGGTCCCCAATATGCACCAAACTTGACACTTAAACATCCTATCCCACTCAGAATTTCACCCTGAACTCAAATCCACCATCCAAAATTATTGATTCATGCTCCTACTCTAAAACCGATCCCAGTTACAGAAAATCACCAAATCTCCAATGTCACGATTCTTAAAATTAAAGTCATCAAGGTGAACTACACATATCAGGCATCAAATCTTGCTATCCAAATGTGATTAGAACCTCAAGAATCACGAGATATAAGCTTCAACAGAAATGGTGTCATGCCTAGTTTGGTCTCTAATCACTCAATTCTTGCACTGAAATCCATCCTAGCATCATCACTAACCTAACCATATGATCATTTCTAATCAATTCTCCATAATTAAGGCCAAAAGTTGAAAAATGCAAACCTGTTTTTGAGAGATGAACAGATAGTGATTCCCTTCGATTCAGCCTCCAATCTTCTCCAGAATCACTCCAAGTTGCACTCTAAAGCTTCTACAATAAGCAATTTGCACTGAATTTGCCTTAATCTCAAAATCCGATTCTTGATGCAGCTCTTGCAATTTCAGTTGCTCCCTCTGGTTCCTCTTCACTTCTTGCCCAAAAAACCATCTGAACTCATTGCAATGATTATATAGAGTGTGTTAGAACACTCTAGAACTTTCTGTAACTAACTGAATGAGATTTTGAATTTCTCATTCTCTTCCAATTTCTCATATGCCACAATTGGGCTTTGCTCTGTTCTAGCTCTCAATTTCACTTGAATTTCTCCTCTTATGACATTTATAATTGAATGGGGATGGTAATTGCCTTGCTTTTGATCCAAGGATGTGAATTACTTATGTTACTTCCACATGAAGTTACAAAATGGAAGTGTGTATAAATGACCTCAAATGCAAAATGTAACAATTTCATCACTCTTAAAATGTGTTTTCTGATCAATTTGACATATAACATGAGCTTGTTTGGCCATAAATCAAGAAATCACATTTTTTTGGCCTTTTAATGACTTTAATTTCTTCCTTTTTAAGCCATTTCAAGCAACTTTGTGTTCCAAGCCAAAACAAACTCTCATGACCACTTGGTTGCACTCAAAACATCATTTTAAACAAGTTCCATGTTGACCAATTTTCCATTTGAAGCTTTCAAGTTGGAGTTATGGACCTATGATCACAAATGACCTATAATCACCAATACCCAAAATACCCCTGGCTTGCAAAGATCATAACTTGAGTTCTACAAATCCTATCAAGGACTTCTAGTACTCTATGGAAATCTAAGAGGATAAGGAACAACATTCATGTTCACCAAAAATCCATTTGAAACCTCCTTGAATGGAAAAAGTTGCTTTGAAGTCAAGTGACTTTCACAAATAAATTTCATAGTCATCTGATGACTTGTAACTTGTCTGGACCATAACTTGAGTTCTATAAATCCCCTTGAGGACTTCTAGTACTCAAATTAAAGGTATTGAGATGCTTTACAAGTTTCATGTTGGCCAAAGATCCATTTGAAACTTGTATTTTGGCTTATGTGGCTTTGAAGTTAGGCACTAAACAGGGGATTTTACATTGAAACCCTAATTTAGCAACTTCCCACATCCATGATTCTTCTTTGCTTAACCTTGGCACAACACCACACATGTATCAACATACCAATCCATGAACCCCATGACCTCAAAGCAGGCTTTGATGCTCTCCAATTTGCTGAATTGACCTAGGATTGACCCAGATGAAACCCTAGTTTACTGCACCTCAACTGTGGCTCTTGTACTTGAATCAATGACTTGTCTCAGCTTCAATAGGGCCCTCTAGTCATTCCATGAGATCCATACACACCTCAAATTCACATTCCATGTTTCACATCCCAGTGATGATTCTCAATATTCCTCAAGATAGGAGCAAAACCCACATGTAGACACTCAAACTTCTCAAGACTTCAAATCACTTCTTGATGGCCTGTATGACTTCTCAATCTTGGATAACACCTCTTGCTAGGCTCTTCTCTTGATAGACACCCTTGTTGGAGGCATGCTATGCTATGATATTCAAATGATTGAACTATGTACATGAGGTAACTATACAAATGAAATGCAATGAAACATAAATCAGGCAAGAAAAGGTTGGGCAAATTTTGGGGTGCAACAGCTGCCCCTATTCAAACGGCTTGGACCCGACTGGGTGAAGAGCGAACAACCTTCAAACAATCGAGGTACGAGACGGTTGAATACCAGGAAACCCGGAAATTTGTCAACCGCATAAATAAACTGCACTGCTTGGGGAACAACATCCCCTATTTGAATCTGGTTGTTACGACAACAACTGATCCAACGTCTGATAATAATTTTGATTTCAACTTCAACCACCTATGTAACGCTACAGGTACTGAACTATTTTGCAAAAACACCTCCGTCCACAACTGGACTAACCTTGTCAACACAAGAAGAGAAACAAATTCGTCAACACGAATAGAGATTCTGTCGTCACAGGAGCAACCTTGTCCACATCTGGACCCAAATTTCGTCAAATCACGAATAAATACAAATCTGTCCACGTCAGGACTCACATTTCGTCAACCCGAAGAAATCTCAATAATACAGGAATAGAACTTTGTCCATGTTAGGACGCTTGTTTCGTCAACACGAAGAAATCCCATCATAAACTTGTCCACGTTAGGATTCCACATTCCGTCAACACGGAGAAATCCTATCATCATAGGAATAAAACTTGTCCTCACCAGGGCTCCACATTCCGTCAACACGAAGAAATCCCGGTGACTTCGCTGGGGATGAGTTGTCCGCATCTCGTCAACACGGGAAATAAAATCTTATTTGCGTCTCGTCAACACGAGGAACTCCTATCAACATAGGAATAAATTGTCCACGTCAGGACTCACATCTCGTCAACACGAAGAAACAAATCCGTCAACACGGAGACAACTCCCATCATCACGGGCACAAACCTATCCACGACTGTGCTCAAATTTCGTCAACACGAAGAAAATAAACTCGTCAACACGAGAAGAAATCCTATCATCATAGGCACCAAACCATTCACACCTGTACTCAAAGTCATCAACCACAAAGTCATAAATTCGTCAATACGAAGATAAACCCCATCAGTACAGGAACAACTCCGTCCACATCCGAACACATATTTTGTCAACCCGAACAAAAATAAATTCGTCAACACGAATAAACCCTATCATCATAGGAACCCTACTTTTGTCCACGTCAGGCCTCACGTTTCGTCAACACGAAAAGAAATAGATTCGTCAACACGAATAAATCCTATCATCATAGGAATACCATTCTTGTACATATCCGAACTCAAATTTCGTCAACACGAAGAAATCCTATCCATCATAGGAACAACATTTGTCCTCATCAGGAGTCCATATCCCGTCAACACGGAGAAATCATCTCGTTAACTCGAAGAAAAATCATATCATCCCAGGAGTAAAACTTGTCCTCATCAGGACTCCACATTCCGTCAACACGGAGAAATCATTCGTCAACACGAAGAAATCCTATCATCATAGGAATAAAACTCGTCCTCATCAGGACTCCGCATTCCGTAAACACGGAGAAATCAATTCGTCAACACGAAGAAATCCTATCATCATAGGAATAAAACTCGTCCTCATCAGGACTCCACATTCCGTCAACAAGGAGAAAGGTAAATTTGTCCTCATCAGGACTCCATATTCCGTCAACACGGAGAAATCAATTCGTCAACACGAAGAAATCCTATCATCATAGGAATAAAACTCGTCCTCATTAGGACTCCACATTCCGTCAACACGGAGAAATCAATTCGTCAACACGAAGAAATCCTATCATCATAGGAATAAAACTCGTCCTCATCAGGACTCCACATTCCGTCAACACGGAGAAAGGTAAATTTGTCCTCATCAGGACTCCACATTCCGTCAACACGGAGAAATCAATTCGTTAACACGAAGAAATCCTATTATCATAGGAATAAAACTCGTCCTCATCAAGACTCCATATTCCGTCAACACGGAGAAAGGTAAATTTGTCCTCATCAGGACTCCACATTCCGTCAACACGGAGAAAGGTAAATTTGTCCTCATCAGGACTCCACATTCCGTCAACACGGAGAAAGGTAAATTTGTCCTCATCAGGACTCCACATTCCGTCAACACGGAGAAATCATTTCGTCAACACGAAGAAATCCTATCATCATAGGAATAAAATTGTCCACGTCAGGACTCATATCTCGTCGACACGAGGAACTCCTATCAACATATGCAATAAAATTTTGGCGACTTCCGGGGGAATACTTCTGTCGACCAGTAGGAAAATACATCCGTTTATCCATACGGGAAGATACTCTGAATACAGTTCTCTGCTTACCTCTGCAGTAGCAAACTCCATTGGTCCCAACCCACAAACCTTTTAGCGCTGACGTGACAACGACTTTGAGGAGGACTCTACTGGGGATATTTGGAAACCAAACCGCCGGACGCCTGTTTCGATAACCGGCGGCAGCTTCTGAAATTTTGATTCATGAAACCCTTTGACGCTGACGTAACAACAAATTTGAAGAAAATAATCCGCTGGCCAGATAAGAGAAACTTCAACAAGCAACTCTGTGGGGAAAATAGTAAGATGAACCGTATCATCACACGTCTCACGGCGAGACCTCGAATACCTGGTAATAGATCTGAGCTAGAACTCCATACTCCTGCTGAGAAAACACACCTGAAAGCAAAAGGTTAACCAACCTGATTTATGTTTCAAAATGCGTATGTTTGAAAATGGCGTAATGCTCCGTACGGCACGGAAATGCTACGCATTTGAGTAGATGCAAATATGACGATATATGCAAATGCAAGTGCAGGTTCAAGCTGCCGGGGCCACTCTGATAATGGTGTCTCAATAACATGAATGCTGAGGATAAAGCCAACTCCGTTGGGGAGAACAAGTATCATAAGGTATTCCGGTAAAATAAATTCCAGAAACACAGTCAACTTTTTCGGGGAGAGATTAAACATCAATTTCCATTGGGAGGAAAGAACAAACACCCTGCTGGTGAACAAACTTAGCTGGGGAAGAAGCGACACTTCTGGGCAAAGCACACTGTCTGGGCACAGTTTACACATTCAGAGTTACCACTCCGCTGGGGGACAAACATCCCAACGGAGGCAAGACGACCTGTGGGGAGCAAGAAAGCCATCCTTCGCGGATATAAACCTTTCGAACCAACAGCTTGGTTAACTATTGCGGGAATCTCCCATGCTGGAGATTGAACGTGCACATCTTCGATTCGCTGAGGAGCGCAACCTCTGCAGGGGACATTGATTTTGACTTGCTGTGGATATCCTATGGACAACTTCCCTGAGGACACTCTTCTGGGGAGAATAATCTCTCATTCGGTAAGGGATAATGTCATTCCAACTCTCTGGGGATAAGGTGCGACTAGCCGAGGAATGACATCAACTGAAATCAAGCTCTTCATCAAGAGATTTTGGCTGGGGAAACACGAGTTCCATCCACCTTCTCGGAAATTTGCCCCAGAAATACCAACATGCCCCAGTCTGAACACTTCGTCTTGAAAGGAAAAGCTAGCCATGGTGCTACCTCACAATACCTTGCCCCTGAACCGGCACCAACTTCCTGATAAAGACTCTTCGATTTCTGTACACTGACGGTTAGATATGAATTGTTTCTGCACGTCAAACCCCAAAAGGATGTCCCAACAAAATCTTTTGTTCTTAGGGTGACCTGCCCCGGTCTTGCAATAATCTTTTGCCCCTGATCGGTCGATTCGTGAAGCAATGCCCCTAGCGGCGAAAGATCTGCCAAATCTCGACCTAATTGCCCCAGATTAACTGATTCTTGGATGGCTGACTCCCACTGGGGATTAATTGATATATCCTGCCCCGACTCACGAAACATTCAAACATTCTACATTCTATCCTGATCAGACTTCCCACTGTAGGAAACTTTCCTGCTGCATGCGCTTACTCGCAAGTAAAACAAGTTGTTCTACATAAAAGATATATTAAATGCAATGCATATGAGAGTTTTGAAAATCCAGTCCGATTTGATGGAAAAGTTTTATGACCTACAACGAATCAATCATCAACATATCGACATTAATACCATGCTGCAAGAGGAATCCATTTAGGAGTCAATTTCGATGCGATCTTTACCGAAGTATGCTCTTGAACTAAACCTGTTTCAAATAGGACTTTTTCGGGTTGTAACGTGGTCAGGTTCACGGTTAACAAGGAAAGATATAGGCTCAAAGTTTATTTCGACCCACCCATTCTTCGTGATGTTCTCCAATCCTATGTTAAGCTAATTCGACTTCAGCGTTCACCTATTAAAGATGGAGTGATAGGAGTGATGGTTCAGGATACCACTTGCTTTTTGGAGTGACAGTCATTCGCTTATCGTCTTTGGGTGCCTTGAGTCACACGACTTTGTCCTTTTCAAGGATTTTTTTTTGGTAATCCTTTTCGTATTTTGTGTTTTTTCCTTTTGTTCCCTAGCTTTTGCATGGACTGACTCTTTGGAGCTTCTTTTGATTCTAAAGTCCAGCGGGATGCCCTAATTTTTGCCTAAGCCACTTGTTTCGAAGTTTCGACTTAGCGGGCTTTGGATTCTCTTCTTCCTTTTGAACAAGTCGTGGGACGCTGGTTGTCTGACTCTTTGGGGGATAATGTGACTGTCTCACTCCTGACGTTCAACCATTGCGGGTTTTTTATGCACGACCTATATAGGTGTGATTGATCCTCGAACGGACACTCCTTTTGTAATTTGAATGCTTGGTCAAACTAACTGACACCTACCCTGCCCCGGGTTAAGATTTAGGGTTTTTTCCATTTTCAGAAAGAAACTCCTACTACTAGGCTCAAAGGGGTTAACAAGGGATTATCTTCCTTATATCTCCGGTGTTTATGGATTGAACAATGCCTGTACATCATCAACATGTTTTTATCCAAAAGCATGCAATCAGAAGCTTATTCGTCATCGGTTTTCGTCATCCTCCCCGGATTCCACTTAACAAGCGTTTGAAATAAATGAAAACACAAAGAGTGAACATGACTGGATTAATTCAAAACATGCGCATTTATTTCATTTATCAATGTCAGTTGAAAAAACAACAAGTTTTACAAACAAAATTTGTAATTGAACAGAAAGGCAACTACAAATACAAAGACATGAATAAGATAACATGAAAATGCCGGTGTCTCAGAACCGGACTTCTTGCATTTTGACTTATTGGCGAGTCAACCATCCTCAGAAACAATTGTTGGAGATAGCCTGCTGCTGTCTTGACCTGTTTTCCACGGCCCGACCAAATTTAGGAACCTCTTTCATCAACCCGACCTTTGCTCGTCCGTGGCCCTGCACCACATTGGGGACCCTACCAGAAAAGCTGATAGCCTTGCTGTCGATCAAATCTTGGAATTTATGCTTGAAAGCGTGGCAACCCTCAATATCATGTCCGGGTGCCCCGGAATGAAACTCACAATGCTTACTGGCGTCGAAACCAAATGGAGGTGCGCCCGTTGGTGGGGCCAACATTCTCTTTTCAACAAGGTGCAACCCTAACAAGGTCTGAAAGAGTTCAGCATACGTTGATGGAGGTGCCTCAAATACCCTCTTTGACTTCCCCTCCTGAATTCTTCGCTGAGCCGGATGCTGGCGTTTCATGCGCTGCTGGTTTTGATCAACCCGTTCCTTAGGCTCATTGTTGCACCCCCAAAATTTGACCAACATTTATTTACCAAGTTTGTGGTTCATTGTATTTATCATCTGCATCTCATTGATATGTGGGCAGTAGATCAAGAGGTATGATTACCTAGCAAGAGTTATATGAGGCTATGAAGAAAGCCAAGAAGTTATTCAAGTGTTCAAAGGTTGATACCTTTGTCAGAGAACTCAAGAGATCCTCAGAGGAATTGGTTGAAACCAAGGTTGTGTGTCTCATAACTTGAGAGTTGTGGGTGCTCCTCAGATGATTATGAGACTATAAGGATGGACTTGAAGCTTTGAGAAAGCTTATGAGATGTCTTGAAAGCCATCATGAAGCCTATAGAGGTCATTGTACAAGAATTCAGAAGACTCAGCCATGAGTGGTGGAATTAGGGTTTGACTGGGTCAACCCTAGGTCAACTAATGATTTGGAGAGGGTTGAGACCTAATCCAAGAGCCATGTGATCATGGAATGATGCATTGAAGTGTTATAAGGATGATTCCTAGACCAACTCATCATGATTGAGGAGTTTGAGAAGTTTCAAGCTAGGGTTTCTAAGGATTGACAGTGTAAAATCCCCTAGTTTGATCCCTATCTTCAAGGCAATTTAGCTCAAGATGTGATTGTCATATCAACTTACCCACAACATGAATGTTGTAGAGCTTGTTCTTAGATTTAAATTGAGTACTAGAAGTCCTTGAAAGGATTTGTAGAGCTCAAGTTATGGCTTTGACAAATTACAGGTCATCTGAGGTATGTGAATCTGGGTCCTTGAAAGTCACCCAACTTGCAGACAACTTTTGCCCTAGTAGGATGATTCCTATGAACTCTTGGTCAACATGAATGTTTAAGATAATCTTCTTATCTTTCTAGAGAGTACTAGAAGTCCTTGATAGGATTTGTAGAACTCAACCTATGGCTTTGACAAGTCAAGGGCATTTTGGTCATTTGGAGGTTATAGGTCATTTCAAGCATAAGGCCATATCTCCTAGTTCCAAGCTTCAAATGGAAAAATCTTCAACATCAAACTTGCTTAGAATGATGTTTTGAGGCTATTAGGGAGGTCATGAGATGTTGAAAAGGCTCATATCAAAAAATGATAAAAATGACCTAAAAATGAGGCATAAGTTAATTCAAGTGAATTTGAAAAATGGAAATCCCAAGTTATAAGTCCAAACCATGTCATGTAATAGGTCATTTTGACTCCAAATGACATTCTAAGAACAATGGTTCAGCCACAAATTTGATTTGAGGCTTGGATCATAGGGATGCTTTGGAATTGGATTACTTGCATCTTAAGGTACCAAACCAAAACAAGGCAAAACTCAATAATCAAGGTGGTTATGCATTGTAACTTATCCTAAATCTCATGTGGGGATAAATTCAAGTCAGAATTGAAGTGTACAAGGGCTATGGCATGAGATAGCATGTAAGGAGAATGAGAAATCAAAATACCATGACATGAAAAGTTCAATTTCTCATTGGATTGTTCTAGGGGGTTCTAGATGATTCTAAACCACTCTATAAGATGAATGTAACTTGCTCAGATGCAAGGTTGGTGTGAATGGTGTAGAGAAGAGAGAGTGAGATCCAAAATCTTCCATTGCAAGTCAAATCCAATTTCTTCATTCTTCTTCATTTCCTTTCATTTTTTTCACACAAACACATTTTATACATCATATTGAAGCTGTGCAGATTGAATTGAGAGCATTTCCATGGAGAATTGAGGAGTTGGTGATTGAGATTTCAAGGAAGCAATTCAAAATCGAATTTCAATAATCAAGCAATTTTAGCCATTCTTTTTGCATACAGAAGCTAGAAGATTGCTCAGTGAAGGAATTTGGAAAGATTCAAGGCCTGAATTGAAGGATTACTACCTCTGTTCACTCCATTTTACCAGGTTTGCAATTTCTTTCCTACACCTTAATTTAGGCATGATTATGTTGAATTATTAGTGTAGAATGGTTAGAAACCAATAGGTGATGGATTTTGGAGAGTTTGAAGGCAATTGGTGATGGTTTTGTTATGAACAAGATTTCTGTTTGGATCAAGAACTCCCTGAATTTTGAGTGTTAACCTTAGTTCTTTAGTGGAATTTGATCAGTGATAAGAGGTGAGCATTTTAGTGTAAGTAGTTTCAAGAATGGTGAGTTTTGAGTTCTGAGCATAATTTGAAGATTGGATCGTGTTTTATGTTAAAGGAAGATTCAATGGATTTGAGATTGTAATCGTGTTCAGCATGAAACTTTGAGCGTGTTAGGGTTTTACATTTCAAGAATTGATGGAGAAATGAAGGAGTTCGAGTTGAAGAAGATGAAGCTCTTGAGTTCTATTTCCATGGAGTTTCAGCCAAACCCTAGCTCAAGGTTAGGGATGAAGTTTGAGCCATTGGATGCTTGCTTGACCCATTGACTTTTCCATGATCCAACGCACCATATTCAATCTCATTTTTGGAGGGAATCAGAAACACGCTGAAACGCCGCGTTTCATTAAAGGGAATTCTGGGCTGAATTGATAACCCCACCTCCCTTTAAGGCCCACTTCAATAATGAACTGAAAACCATTGATATTTACACCGCTCGTTTTTCTTTTTCCTTATGATTTTCTTAATTTTTTTTCTGTTTAAGTTTTGGGCCTAGCGCTTTGCTGTTTAAACCCCCCAGTCTGGGCCCAAGCGTGAATTGAACTAGGATTTATTACTTCCTGCACCCCATTTTTCATAATTCATTTTATTTTTTCTCCATTTTATTTCATACTTTGAAAATTCATATTAAATGGAAAAATAAAGATTTTTTCATGGGAGTTTTTTCTACCATTTCATATTTTTTTCTAGAAAATTATAAAATAAAAATATTTCCGTTTCATGCATTTTTGGTATTTTTTGTATATTTTTCATTTTAATTGCTTTTTAATGTTTTTAAGTTGATACCTTAATTTGTAGAATTTAGTTTAGGTAGTTCCCTTAGTATTTTTAAGTCATTCTTTTTAGGATAGTTAGATATATGTTTTAGCTTCCCCCTGGATTTATCCATGATTTTGTGATGAATTTTAGGATAAGTTTTGATTAGATAATGTTAGGTTGTATAGAATTAGGTCAAACTTCAACATAGGTCCATAATAACTTTAGATTTTTGGGTTTTTAGGACAAATTAGACTATGGGACATATATGGGTATTAAGGGTAGGTATGTAGGATCCTTAGAAATTATATTAGGATTTAATATAATAGTATGCTTTTTTTAGTTGATTTTTGTATTGGTTGATTGTTTGTGTTGCCTTTAGGGCATTTTTGCTTTAGTTGCTTTGCTTTGGAGTTTTCCCTTGGCTTGGAGAGCTTGATCTTGTTCTAAGGAGCATTGAGGAGCATAGTAGAAGACTTAAAGATCCATTGAGGAGCTTGAGAGCTTGATCTTATTTCTTTTTTTTGTTGTTTTAGGGTTAAGGATTAGGAAGAGTTTAGACTTAGATAACTTCTTTCTTAAA
>CAWUDS030004889.1:0-69826 GCA_963859935.3 Lathyrus sativus | reverse complement strand
TCAACTCCATCACAAAATTTTAGATTTTTCCCCACTAAAAAACAAAGGTTTAAAGACTATAATCCATGACATATATTTTATATAACATAGGTAAAATTAAAATTAAATATGAAGCTCAAACTTATTTATACTTACCTTTTTTTCACATTGAATTATGGTAAAATAGATGTAAATATATTCAATATGTTTCTTGTCCATCACCAAATTTCATGTTTCTTCGTCAGTCAGCCAGAGAGTTAAAAACTATAAATGTATGACGAATATTTTTGGTTTTTCTTCACCATCCCAAAGTCTTTGTTTTTTGTATCACTAAGCACCACACATAATAGACTGTAGTAGGTGTAAAAAATTAATTATATTTTATTTTTCAACTCCATCACAAAATTTTAGATTTTTCCCCACTATAAAACAAAGTTTAAAGACTATATAATCCATGACATATATTTTATATAATATAGGTAAAAATTAAAATTAAATAATGAAGCTCAAACTTATTTATACTTACCTTTTTTTCACATTGAATTATGGTAAATTAGATGTAAATATATTCAATATGTTTCTTCTCCATCACCAAATTTCATGTTTCTTCGTCAGTCAGCCAGAGAGTTAAAAACTATAAATGTATGACGAATGTTTTGGTTTTTTCTTCACCATCCCAAAGTCTTAGGTTTTTTGTATCACTAAGCACCACACATAATAGACTATAGTAGGTGTAAAAAATTAATTATATTTTATTTTTCAACTCCATCACAAAATTTTAGATTTTTCCCCACTAAAAAACAAAGTTTAAAGACTATAATCCATGACATATATTTTATATAACATATGTAAAAATTAAAATAAAATAATGAAGCTCAAACTTATTTATACTTACCTTTTTTCACATTGAATTATGGTAAATTAGATGTAAATATATTCAATATGTTTCTTCTCCATCACCAAATTTCATGTTTCTTCGTCAGTAAGCCAGAGAGTTAAAAGACTATAAATGAATGACGAATATTTTAGGGTTTTTCTTCACCATCCCAAAGTCTTAGTTTTTTTTATAACTAATCACCACAAATAATAGACTATAGTAGGTGTAAAAAATTAATTATATTTTATTTTTCAACTCCATCACAAAATTTTAGATTTTTCCCCACTAAAAAACAAAGTTTAAAGACTTTAATCCATGACATATATTTTATATAACTATAGGTAAAAATTAAAATTAAATAATGAAGCTCAAACTTATTTATAATTACCATTTTTCACATTGTATTATGGTAAATTAGATGTAAATATATTCAATATGTTTCATGTCCATCACAAAATTTCATGTTTCTTCGTCAGTAAGCCAGAGAGTTAAAAGACTTTAAATGAATGATGAATATTTTATGTTTTTCATTCACCTTCCAAAGTCTTAGGTTTTTTGTATCACTAAGCACCACACATAATAGACTATAGTAGGTGTAATAAATTAATTATATTTTATTTTTCAACTCCATCACAAAATTTTAGATTTTTCCCCACTATAAAACAAAGTTTAAAGACTATATAATCCATGACATATATTTTATATAATATAGGTAAAAATTAAAATTAAATAATGAAGCTCAAACTTATATATACTTACCTTTTTTCACATTGAATTATGGTAAAATAGATGTAAATATATTCAATATGTTTCTTGTCCATCACCAAATTTCATGTTTCTTCGTCAGTCAACCAGAGAGTTAAAAACTATAAATGTATGACGAATATTTTTGGTTTTTTCTTCACCATCCCAAAGTCTTAGGTTTTTTGTATCACTAAGCACCACACGTAATAGACTATAGTAGGTGTAAAAAATTAATTATATTTTATTTTTCAACTCCATCACAAAATTTTAGATTTTTCCCCACTAAAAAACAAAGTTTAAAGACTATAATCCATGACATATATTTTATATAACATATGTAAAAATTAAAATAAAATAATGAAGCTCAAACTTATTTATACTTACCTTTTTTCACATTGAATTATGGTAAAATAGATGTAAATATATTCAATATGTTTCTTGTCCATCACCAAATTTCATGTTTCTTCGTCAGTCAGCCCAGAGAGTTAAAAACTATAAATGTATGACGAATATTTTTGGTTTTTTCTTCACCATCCCAAAGTCTTAGGTTTTTTTGTATCACTTAAGCAAGCCACACATAATAGACTATAGTAGGTGTAATAAATTAATTATATTTTATTTTTCAACTCCATCACAAAATTTAGATTTTTCCCCACTAAAAAACAAAGTTTAAAGACTATAATCCATGACATATATTTTATATAACATAGGTAAAAATTAAAATTAAATAATGAAGCTCAAACTTACTTATACTTACCTTTTTTCACATTGAATTATGGTAAATTAGATGTAAATATATTCAATATGTTCTTTGTCCATCACCAAATTTCATGTTTCTTCGTCAGTAAGCCAGAGAGTTAAAAGACTATAAATGTATGACGAATATTTTTGGTTTTTTCTTCACCATCCCAAAGTCTTAGGTTTTTTGTATCACTAAGCACCACACATAATAGACTATAGTAGGTGTAAAAAATTAATTATATTTTATTTTTCAACTCCATCACAAAATTTTAGATTTTTCCCCACTATAAAACAAAGTTTAAAGACTATATAATCCATGACATATATTTTATATAATATAGGTAAAAATTAAAATTAAATAATGAAGCTCAAACTTATTTATACTTACCTTTTTTCACATTGAATTATGGTAAAATAGATGTAAATATATTCAATATGTTTCTTGTCCATCACCAAATTTCATGTTTCTTCGTCAGTCAAACCAGAGAGTTAAAAACTATAAATGTATGACGAATATTTTTGGTTTTTTCTTCACCATCCCAAAGTCTTAGGTTTTTTGTATCACTAAGCACCACACGTAATAGACTATAGTAGGTGTAAAAAAATTAATTATATTTTATTTTTCAACTCCATCACAAAATTTTAGATTTTTCCCCACTAAAAAACAAAGTTTAAAGACTATAATCCATGACATATATTTTATATAACATATGTAAAAATTAAATAAAATAATGAAGCTCAAACTTATTTATACTTACTTTTTTCACATTGAATTATGGTAAATTAGATGTAAATATATTCAATATGTTTCTTCTCCATCACCAAATTTCATGTTTCTTCGTCAGTAAGCCAGAGAGTTAAAAGACTATAAATGAATGACGAATATTTTAGGGTTTTTCTTCACCATCCCAAAGTCTTAGTTTTTTTTATAACTAATCACCACAAATAATAGACTATAGTAGGTGTAAAAAATTAATTATATTTTATTTTTCAACTCCATCACAAAATTTTAGATTTTTCCCCACTAAAAAACAAAGTTTAAAGACTATAATCCATGACATATATTTTATATAACATAGGTAAAAATTAAAATTAAATAATGAAGCTCAAACTTATTTATACTTACCTTTTTTCACATTGAATTATGGTAAAATAGATGTAAATATATTCAATATGTTTCTTGTCCATCACCAAATTTCATGTTTCTTCGTCAGTCAGCCAGAGAGTTAAAAACTATAAATGTATGACGAATATTTTTGGTTTTTTCTTCACCATCCCAAAGTCTTTGGTTTTTTGTATCACTAAGCCACCACACATAATAGACTGTAGTAGGTGTAAAAAATTAATTATATTTTATTTTTCAACTCCATCACAAAATTTTAGATTTTTCCCCACTATAAAACAAAGTTTAAAGACTATATAATCCATGACATATATTTTATATAATATAGGTAAAAATTAAAATTAAATAATGAAGGCTCAAACTTATTTATAATTACCTTTTTTCACATTGAATTATGGTAAATTAGATGTAAATATATTCAATATGTTTCTTCTCCATCACCAAATTTCATGTTTCTTCGTCAGTCAGCCAGAGAGTTAAAAACTATAAATGTATGACGAATATTTTTGGTTTTTTCTTCACCATCCCAAAGTATTAGGTTTTTTGTATCACTAAGCACCACACATAATAGACTATAGTAGGTGTAAAAAATTAATTATATTTTATTTTTCAACTCCATCACAAAATTTAGATTTTTCCCCACTAAAAAACAAAGTTTAAAGACTATAATCCATGACATATATTTTATATAACATATGTAAAAATTAAAATAAAATAATGAAGCTCAAACTTATTTATACTTACCTTTTTTCACATTGAATTATGGTAAATTAGATGTAAATATATTCAATATGTTTCTTCTCCATCACCAAATTTCATGTTTCTTCGTCAGTAAGCCAGAGAGTTAAAAGACTATAAATGAATGACGAATATTTTAGGGTTTTTCTTCACCATCCCAAAGTCTTAGTTTTTTTTATAACTAATCACCACAAATAATAGACTATAGTAGGTGTAAAAAATTAATTATATTTTATTTTCAACTCCATCACAAAATTTTAGATTTTTCCCCACTAAAAACAAAGTTTAAAGACTATAATCCATGACATATATTTTATATAACATAGGTAAAAATTAAAATTAAATAATGAAGCTCAAACTTATTTATACTTACCTTTTTTCACATTGAATTATGGTAAATTAGATGTAAATATATTCAATATGTTTCTTCTCCATCACCAAATTTCATGTTTCTTCGTCAGTCAGCCAGAGAGTTAAAAACTATAAATGTATGACGAATATTTTTGGTTTTTTCTTCACCATCCCAAAGTCTTTGGTTTTTTGTATCACTAAGCACCACACATAATAGACTGTAGTAGGTGTATTAATTAATTATATTTTATTTTCAACTTCATCACAAAATTTAGATTTTTCCCCACTATAAAACAAGTTTAAAGACTATAATCCATGACATATATTTTATATAATATAGGTAAAAATTAAATTAAATAATGAAGCTCAAACTTACTTATACTTACCTTTTTTCACATTGAATTATGGTAAAATAGATGTACAATATTATTCAATATGTTTCTTGTCCATCACCAAATTTCATGTTTCTTCGTCAGTCAGCCAGAGAGTTAAAAACTATAAATGTATGACGAATATTTTGGTTTTTTCTTCACCATCCAAAGTCCTTTGGTTTTTTGTATCACTAAGCACCACACATAATAGACTGTAGTAGGTGTAAAAAATTACATTATGTTTTATTTTTCAACTCCATCACAAAATTTTAGATTTTTCCCCAATAAAAAACAAAGTTTAAAGACTATAATCCATGACATATATTTTATCTAACATATGTAAAAATTAAAATAAAATAATGAAGCTCAAACTTATTTATACTTACCTTTTTTCACATTGAATTATGGTAAATTAGATGTAAATATATTCAATATGTTTCTTCTCCATCACCAAATTTCATGTTTCTTCGTCAGTAAGCCAGAGAGTTAAAAGACTATAATGAATGACGAATATTTTAGGGTTTTTCTTCACCATCCCAAAGTCTTAGTTTTTTGTATAACTAATCACCACACATAATAGACTGTAGTAGGTGTAAAAATTAATTATATTTTATTTTTCAACTCCATCACAAAATTTTAGATTTTTCCCCACTAAAAAACAAAGTTTAAAGACTATAATCCATGACATATATTTTATATAACATAGGTAAAAATTAAAATTAAATAATGAAGCTCAAACTTATTTATAATTACCATTTTTCACATTGTATTATGGTAAATTAGATGTAAATATATTCAATATGTTTCATCTCCATCACAAAATTTCATGTTTCTTCGTCAGTAAGCCAGAGAGTTAAAAGACTTTAAATGAATGATGAATATTTTATGTTTTTCATTCACCTTCCCAAAGTCTTAGGTTTTTTGTATCACTAAGCACCACACATAATAGACTATAGTAGGTGTATTAATTAATTATATTTTATTTTTCAACTTCATCACAAAATTTTAGATTTTTCCCCACTATAAAACAAAGTTAAAGACTATAATCCATGACATATATTTTATATAACATAGGTAAAAATTAAAATTAAATAATGAAGCTCAAACTTACTTATACTTACCTTTTTTCACATTGAATTATGGTAAATTAGATGTAAATATATTCAATATGTTTCTTGTCCATCACCAAATTTCATGTTTCTTCGTCAGTAAGCCAGAGAGTTAAAACTATAAATGTATGACGAATATTTTTGGTTTTTTCTTCACCATCCCAAAGTCTTAGGTTTTTTGTATCACTAAGCACCACACATAATAGACTATAGTAGGTGTAAAAAATTAATTATATTTTATTTTTCAACTCCATCACAAAATTTTAGATTTTCCCCACTATAAAACAAAGTTTAAAGACTATATAATCCATGACATATATTTTATTTAACATAGGTAAAAATTAAAATTAAATAATGAAGCTCAAACTTATTTATACTTACCTTTTTACACATTGAATTATGGTAAATTAGATGTAAATATATACAATATGTTTCTTGTCCATCACCAAATTTCATGTTTCTTCGTCAGTAAGCCAGAGAGTTAAAAACTATAAATGAATGACGAATATTTTTGGTTTTTTCTTCACCATCCCAAAGTCTTAGGTTTTTTGTATCACTAGGCACCACACATAATAGACTATAGTAGGTGAAAAAAATTAATTATATATTATTTTTCAACTCCATCACAAAATTTAGATTTTTCCCCACTATAAAACAAAGTTTAAAGACAATAATCCATGACATATATTTTATATAACATAGGTAAAAATTAAAATTAAATAATGAAGCTCAAACTTATTTATACTTACCTTTTTTCACATTGAATTATGGTAAATTAGATGTAAATATATTCAATATGTTTCTTCTGCATCACCAAATTTCATGTTTCTTCGTCAGTAAGCCAGAGAGTTAAAAACTATAAATGAATGACGAATATTTTAGGTTTTTTCTTCAACATCCAAAAGTCTTAGGTTTTTTTATCACTAAGAACCAAACATAATAGACTATAGTAGGTGTAAAAAAATAATTATATTTTATTTTTCAACTCCATCACAAAATTTTAGATTTTTCCCCACTAAAAATCAAAGTTTAAAGACAATAATCCATGACATATATTTTATATAACATATGTAAAAATTAAAATAAAATAATGAAGCTCAAACTTATTTATACTTACCTTTTTTCACATTGAATTATGCTAAATTAGATGTAAATATATTCAATATGTTTCTTCTCCATCACCAAATTTCATGTTTCTTCGTCAGTAAGCCAGAGAGTTAAAAGACTATAAATGAATGACGAATATTTTAGGGTTTTTCTTCACCATCCCAAAGTCTTAGTTTTTTTATAACTAATCACCACAATTAATAGACGATAGTAGGTGTAAAAAATTAATTATATTTTATTTTTCAACTCCATCACAAAATTTTAGATTTTTCCCCACTCAAAAACAAAGTTTAAAGACTATAATCCATGACATATATTTTATATAACATAGGTAAAAATTAAAATTAAATAATGAAGCTCAAACTTATTTATAATTACCGTTTTTCACATTGTATTATGGTAAATTAGATGTAAATATATTAAATATGTTTCATCTCCATCACAAAATTTCATGTTTCTTCGTCAGTAAGCCAGAGAGTTAAAAGACTATAAATGAATGATGAATATTTTAGGTTTTTCATTCACCTTCCCAAAGTCTTAGGTTTTTTGTATCACTAAGCACCACACATAATAGACTATAGTAGGTGTAAAAAATTAATTATATTTTATTTTTCAACTCCATCACAAAATTTTAGATTTTTCCCCACTAAAAAACAAAGTTTAAAGACTATAATCCATGACATATATTTTATATAACATAGGTAAAAATTAAAATTAAATAATGAAGCTCAAACTTATTTATAATTACCGTTTTTCACATTGTATTATGGTAAATTAGATGTAAATATATTCAATATGTTTCATCTCCATCACAAAATTTCATGTTTCGTCGTCAATAAGCCAGAGAGTTAAAAACTATATATAAATGACAAATATTTTTTGTTTTTTCTTCACCATCCAAAAGTCTTAGGTTTTTTGTATCACTAAGAACCACACATAATAGACTATAGTAGGTGTAAAAAATTAATTATATATTATTTTTCAACTCCATCACAAAATTTTAGATTTTCCCCACTATAAAACAAAGTTTAACGACTATATAATCCATGACATATATTTTATATAACATAGGTAAAAATTAAAATTAAATAATGAAGCTCAAACTTATTTATACTTACCTTTTTTCACATTGAATTATGGTAAATTAGATGTAAATATATTCAATATGTTTCTTGTCCATCACCAAATTTCATGTTTCTTCGTCAGTAAGCCAGAGAGTTAAAAACTATAAATGAATGACGATTATTTTTGGTTTTTTCTTCACCATCCCAAAGTCTTTGGTTTTTTGTATCACTAGGCACCACACATAATAGACTATAGTAGGTGTAAAAAATTAATTATATATAATTTTTCAACTCCATCACAAAATTTTAGATTTTTCCCCACTATAAAACAAAGTTTAAAAAGACTATAATCCATGACATATAATTTATATAACATAGGTAAAAATTAAAATTAAATAATGAAGCTCAAACTTATTTAAAATTACCTTTTTCACATTGAATTATGGTAAATTAGATGTAAATATATTCAATATGTTTCTTCTCCATCACCAAATTTCATGTTTCTTCGTCAGTAGGCCAGAGAGTTAAAAACTATAAATGAATGACGAATATTTTAGGTTTTTTCTTCAACATCCAAAAGTCTTAGGTTTTTTTATCACTAAGAACCAAAATAATAGACTATAGTAGATGTAAAAAAATAATTATATTTTATTTTTCAACTCCATCACAAAATTTTAGATTTTTCCCCACTAAAAATCAAAGTTTAAAGACTATAACCCATGACATATATTTTATATAAAATATGTAAAAATTAAAATAAAATAATGAAGCTCAAACTTATTTATACTTACATTTTTTCACATTGAATTATGGTATATTAGATGTAAATATATTCAATATGTTTCTTCTCCATCACCAAATTTCATGTTTCTTCGTCAGTAAGCCAGAGAGTTAAAAGACTATAAATGAATGACGAATATATTAGGGTTTTTCTTCAGCATCCCAAAGTCTTAGTTTTTTTATAACTAATCACCACAAATAATAGACTATAGTAGGTGTAAAGAATTAATTATATTTTATTTTTCAACTCCATCACAAAATTTTAGATTTTTCCCCACTAAAAAACAAAGTTTAAAGACTATAATCCATGACATATATTTTATATAACATAGGTAAAAATTAAAATTAAATAATGAAGCTCAAACTTATTTATAATTACCGTTTTTCACATTGTATTATGGTAAATTAGATGTAAATATATTCAATATGTTTCATCTCCATCACAAAATTTCATGTTTCTTCGTCAGTAAGCCAGAGAGTTAAAAGACTATAAATGAATGACGAATATTTTAGGTTTTTTATTCACCATCCCAAAGTCTTAGGTTTTTTGTATCACTAAGCACCACACATAATAGACTGTAGTAGGTGTAAAAAATTAATTATATTTTATTTTTCAACTCCATCACAAAATTTTAGATTTTCCCCACTAAAAAACAAAGTTTAAGGACTATAATCCATGACATATATTTTATATAACATAGGTAAAAATTAAAATTAAATAATGAAGCTCAAACTTATTTATAATTACCGTTTTTCACATTGTATTATGGTAAATTAGATGTACATATATTCAATATGTTTCATCTCCATCACAAAATTTCATGTTTCTTTGTCAGTAAGCCAGAGAGTTAAAAACTATAAATAAATGACGAATATTTTTGATTTTTTCTTCACCATCCCAAAGTCTTAGGTTTTTTGTATCACTAAGAACCACACATAATAGACTATAGTTTTATTTTTCAACTCCATCAAAAAATTTTATATTTTCCCCCCTATAAACAAAGTTTAAAGACTATAATCCATGACATATATTTTATATAACATAGGTAAAAATTAAAATTAAATAATGAAGCTCAAACTTATTTATACTTACCTTTTTTCACATTGAATTATGGTAAAATAGATGTAAATATATTCAATATGTTTCTTGTCCATCACCAAATTTCATGTTTCTTCGTCAGTCAGCCAGAGAGTTAAAAACTATAAATGTATGACGAATATTTTTGGTTTTTTCTTCACCATCCCAAAGTATTAGGTTTTTTGCATCACTAAGGACCACACATAATAGACTATAGTAGGTGTAAAAAATTAATTATATTTTATTTTTCAACTCCATCTCAAAATTTTAGATTTTTCCCCACTAAAAAACAAAGTTTAAAGACTATAATCCATGACTTATATTTTATATAACATAGGTAAAAATTAAAATTAAATAATGAAGCTCAAACTTATTTATAATTACCGTTTTTCACATTGTATTATGGTAAATTAGATGTAAATATATTCAATATGTTTCATCTCCATCACAAAATTTCATGTTTCTTCGTCAGTAAGCCAGAGAGTTAAAAGACTATAAATGAATGACGAATATTTTAGGTTTTTTATTCACCATCCCAAAGTCTTAGGTTCTTTTTATCATTAAGCACCACACATAATAGACTATAGTAGGTGTAAAAAATTAATTATATTTTATTTTTCAACTCCATCACAAAATTTTAGATTTTTCCCCACTATAAAACAAAGGTTAAAGACTATAATCCATGACATATATTTATATAACATAGGTAAAAATTAAAATTAAATAATGAAGCTCAAACTTATTTATACTTACCTTATTTCACATTGAATTATGGTAAATTAGATGTAAATATATTCAATATGTTTCTTGTCCATCACCAAATTTCACGTTTCTTCGTAGGCCAGAGAAAACTATAAAGAAGATAAATGAAAGACGAATATTTATGGTTTTTTCTTCACCATCCACAAGTCTTAGGTTTTTGTATCACCTAAGAACCAACACACTTTTCACTACACCCCTAGGACTATAGTAGGTGTAAAAATTTAATTATATTTTATTTTTACAACTCCATCACAAAATTTTAGATTTTTCCCCACTATAAAACAAAGTTTAAAAAGACTATAATCCATGACATATAATTTATATAACATAGGTAAAAATTAAAATTAAATAATGAAGCTCAAACTTATTTATACTTACCTTTTTCACATTGAATTATGGTAAATTAGATGTAAATATATTCAATATGTTTCTTCTCCATCACCAAATTTCATGTTTCTTCGTCAGTAGGCCACAGAGTTAAAAACTATAAATGAATGACGAATATTTTAGGTTTTTTCTTCAACATCCAAAAGTCTTAGGTTTTTTTATCACTAAGAACCAAAATAATAGACTATAGTAGATGTAAAAAAATAATTATATTTTATTTTTCAACTCCATCACAAAATTTTAGATTTTTCCCCACTAAAAATCAAAGTTTAAAGACTATAACCCATGACATATATTTTATATAAAATATGTAAAAATTAAAATAAAATAATGAAGCTCAAACTTATTTATACTTACATTTTTTCACATTGAATTATGGTATATTAGATGTAAATATATTCAATATGTTTCTTCTCCATCACCAAGTTTCATGTTTCTTCGTCAGTAAGCCAGAGAGTTAAAAGACTATAAATGAATGACGAATATATTAGGGTTTTTCTTCAGCATCCCAAAGTCTTAGTTTTTTTATAACTAATCACCACAAATAATAGACTATAGTAGGTGTAAAGAATTAATTATATTTTATTTTTCAACTCCATCACAAAATTTTAGATTTTTCCCCACTAAAAAACAAAGTTTAAAGACTATAATCCATGACATATATTTTATATAACATAGGTAAAAATTAAAATTAAATAATGAAGCTCAAACTTATTTATAATTACCGTTTTTCACATTGTATTATGGTAAATTAGATGTAAATATATTCAATATGTTTCATCTCCATCACAAAATTTCATGTTTCTTCGTCAGTAAGCCAGAGAGTTAAAAGACTATAAATGAATGACGAATATTTTAGGTTTTTTATTCACCATCCCAAAGTCTTAGGTTTTTTGTATCACTAAGCACCACACATAATAGACTGTAGTAGGTGTAAAAAATTAATTATATTTTATTTTTCAACTCCATCACAAAATTTTAGATTTTCCCCACTAAAAAACAAAGTTTAAGGACTATAATCCATGACATATATTTTATATAACATAGGTAAAAATTAAAATTAAATAATGAAGCTCAAACTTATTTATAATTACCGTTTTTCACATTGTATTATGGTAAATTAGATGTACATATATTCAATATGTTTCATCTCCATCACAAAATTTCATGTTTCTTTGTCAGTAAGCCAGAGAGTTAAAAACTATAAATAAATGACGAATATTTTTGATTTTTTCTTCACCATCCCAAAGTCTTAGGTTTTTTGTATCACTAAGAACCACACATAATAGACTATAGTTTTATTTTTCAACTCCATCACAAAATTTTATATTTTCCCCCCCTATAAACAAAGTTTAAAGACTATAATCCATGACATATATTTTATATAACATAGGTAAAAATTAAAATTAAATAATGAAGCTCAAACTTTTTTGTATCACTAAGAACCACACATAATAGACTATAGTAGGTGTAAAAAATTAATTATATTTTATTTTTCAACTCCATCACAAAATTTTAGATTTTCCCCACTATAAAACAAAGTTTAAAGACTATAATCCATGACTTATATTTATATAACATAGGTAAAAATTAAAATTAAATAATGAAGCTCAAACTTATTTATACTTACCTTATTTCACATTGAATTATTGTAAATTAGATGTAAATATATTCAATATGTTTCTTGTCCATCACCAAATTTCATGTTTCTTCGTCAGTAGGCCAGAGAGTTAAAAACTATAAATGAATGACGAATATTTTTGGTTTTTTCTTCAACATCCAAAAGTCTTAGGTTTTTTTATCACTAAGAACCAAACATAATAGACTATAGTAGGTGTAAAAAAATAATTATATTTTATTTTTCAACTCCATCACAAAATTTTAGATTTTTCCCCACTAAAAATCAAAGTTTAAAGACTATAATCCATGACATATATTTTATATAACATAGGTAAAAATTAAAATAAAATAATGAAGCTCAAACTTATTTATACTTACCTTTTTTCACATTGAATTATGCTAAATTAGATGTAAATATATTCAATATGTTTCTTCTCCATCACCAAATTTCATGTTTCTTCGTCAGTAAGCCAGAGAGTTAAAAGACTATAAATGAATGACGAACATTTTAGGGTTTTTCTTCACCATCCCAAAGTCTTAGTTTTTTTATAACTAATCACCACAAATAATAGACTATAGTAGGTGTAAAAAATTAATTATATTTTATTTTTCAACTCCATCACAAAATTTTAGATTTTTCCCCACTCAAAAACAAAGTTTAAAGACTATAATCCATGACATATATTTTATATAACATAGGTAAAAATTAAAATTAAATAATGAAGCTCAAACTTATTTATAATTCCCGTTTTTCACATTGTATTATGGTAAATTAGATGTAAATATATTAAATATGTTTCATCTCCATCACAAAATTTCATGTTTCTTCGTCAGTAAGCCAGAGAGTTAAAAGACTATAAATGAATGATGAATATTTTAGGTTTTTCATTCACCTTCCCAAAGTCTTATGTTTTTTGTATCACTAAGCACCACACATAATAGACTATAGAAGGTGTAAAAAATTAATTATATTTTATTTTTCAACTCCATCACAAAATTTTAGATTTTTCCCCACTAAAAAACAAAGTTTAAAGACTATAATCCATGACATATATTTTATATAACATAGGTAAAAATTAAAATTAAATAATGAAGCTCAAACTTATTTATAATTACCGTTTTTCACATTGTATTATGGTAAATTAGATGTAAATATATTCAATATGTTTCATCTCCATCACAAAATTTCATGTTTCGTCGTCAGTAAGCCAGAGAGTTAAAAACTATATATAAATGACAAATATTTTTTGTTTTTTCTTCACCATCCCAAAGTCTTAGGTTTTTTGTATCACTAAGAACCACACATAATAGACTATAGTTTTATTTTTCAACTCCATCACAAAATTTTATATTTTCCCCCCTATAAACAAAGTTTAAAGACTATAATCCATGACATATATTTTATATAACATAGGTAAAAATTAAAATTAAATAATGAAGCTCAAACTTATTTATACTTACCTTTTTTCACATTGAATTATGGTAAATTAGATGTAAATATATTCAATATGTTTCTTGTCCATCACCAAATTTCATGTTTCTTCGTCAGTAAGCCAGAGAGTTAAAAACTATAAATGAATGACGATTATTTTTGGTTTTTTCTTCACCATCCCAAAGTCTTTGGTTTTTTGTATCACTAGGCACCACACATAATAGACTATAGTAGGTGTAAAAAATTAATTATATATAATTTTTCAACTCCATCACAAAATTTTAGATTTTTCCCCACTATAAAACAAAGTTTAAAAAGACTATAATCCATGACATATAATTTATATAACATAGGTAAAAATTAAAATTAAATAATGAAGCTCAAACTTATTTATACTTACCTTTTTCACATTGAATTATGGTAAATTAGATGTAAATATATTCAATATGTTTCTTCTCCATCACCAAATTTCATGTTTCTTCGTCAGTAGGCCAGAGAGTTAAAAACTATAAATGAATGACGAATATTTTAGGTTTTTTCTTCAACATCCAAAAGTCTTAGGTTTTTTTATCACTAAGAACTAAAATAATAGAAAAATAATTATATTTTATTTTTCAACTCCATCACAAAATTTTAGATTTTTCCCCACTAAAAATCAAAGTTTAAAGACTATAATCCATGACATATATTTTATATAGAATATGTAAAAATTAAAATAAAATAATGAAGCTCAAACTTATTTATACTTACATTTTTTCACATTGAATTATGGTATATTAGATGTAAATATATTCAATATGTTTCTTCTCCATCACCAAATTTCATGTTTCTTCGTCAGTAAGCCAGAGAGTTAAAAGACTATAAATGAATGACGAATATATTAGGGTTTTTCTTCAGCATCCCAAAGTCTTAGTTTTTTTATAACTAATCACCACAAATAATAGACTATAGTAGGTGTAAAGAATTAATTATATTTTATTTTTCAACTCCATCACAAAATTTTAGATTTTTCCCCACTAAAAAACAAAGTTTAAAGACTATAATCCATGACATATATTTTATATAACATAGGTAAAAATTAAAATTAAATGATGAAGCTCAAACTTATTTATAATTACCGTTTTTCACATTGTATTATGGTAAATTAGATGTAAATATATTCAATATGTTTCATCTCCATCACAAAATTTCATGTTTCTTCGTCAGTAAGCCAGAGAGTTAAAAGACTATAAATGAATGACGAATATTTTAGGTTTTTTATTCACCATCCCAAAGTCTTAGGTTTTTTGTATCACTAAGCACCACACATAATAGACTGTAGTAGGTGTAAAAAATTAATTATATTTTATTTTTCAACTCCATCACAAAATTTTAGATTTTCCCCACTAAAAAACAAAGTTTAAGGACTATAATCCATGACATATATTTTATATAACATAGGTAAAAATTAAAATTAAATAATGAAGCTCAAACTTATTTATAATTACCGTTTTTCACATTGTATTATGGTAAATTAGATGTACATATATTCAATATGTTTCATCTCCATCACAAAATTTCATGTTTCTTTGTCAGTAAGCCAGAGAGTTAAAAACTATAAATAAATGACGAATATTTTTGATTTTTTCTTCACCATCCCAAAGTCTTAGGTTTTTTGTATCACTAAGAACCACACATAATAGACTATAGTTTTATTTTTCAACTCCATCACAAAATTTTATATTTTCCCCCCTATAAACAAAGTTTAAAGACTATAATCCATGACATATATTTTATATAACATAGGTAAAAATTAAAATTAAATAATGAAGCTCAAACTTATTTATACTTACCTTATTTCACATTGAATTATGGTAAATTAGATGTAAATATATTCAATATGTTTCTTGTCCATCACCAAATTTCATGTTTCTTCGTCAGTAGGCCAGAGAGTTAAAAACTATAAATGAATGACGAATATTTTTGGTTTTTTCTTCACCATCCCAAAGTATTAGGTTTTTTGCATCACTAAGGACCACACATAATAGACTATAGTAGGTGTAAAAAATTAATTATATTTAATTTTTCAACTCCATCTCAAAATTTTAGATTTTTCCCCACTAAAAAACAAAGTTTAAAGACTATAATCCATGACTTATATTTTATATAACATAGGTAAAAATTAAAATTAAATAATGAAGCTCAAACTTATTTATAATTACCGTTTTTCACATTGTATTATGGTAAATTAGATGTAAATATATTCAATATGTTTCATCTCCATCACAAAATTTCATGTTTCTTCGTCAGTAAGCCAGAGAGTTAAAAGACTATAAATGAATGACGAATATTTTAGGTTTTTTATTCACCATCCCAAAGTCTTAGGTTCTTTTTATCATTAAGCACCACACATAATAGACTATAGTAGGTGTAAAAAATTAATTATATTTTATTTTTCAACTCCATCACAAAATTTTAGATTTTTCCCCACTATAAAACAAAGGTTAAAGACTATAATCCATGACATATATTTATATAACATAGGTAAAAATTAAAATTAAATAATGAAGCTCAAACTTATTTATACTTACCTTATTTCAAATTGAATTATGGTAAATTAGATGTAAATATATTCAATATGTTTCTTGTCCATCACCAAATTTCACGTTTCTTCGTCAGTAGGCCAGAGAGTTAAAAACTATAAATGAATGACGAATATTTTTGGTTTTTTCTTCACCATCCCAAAGTCTTAGGTTTTTTGTATCACTAAGAACCACACGTAATAGACTATAGTAGGTGTAAAAAATTAATTATATTTTATTTTTCAACTCCATCACAAAATTTTAGATTTTCCCCACTATAAAACAAAGTTTAAAGACTATAATCCATGACTTATATTTATATAACATAGGTAAAAATTAAAATTAAATAATGAAGCTCAAACTTATTTATACTTACCTTATTTCAAATTGAATTATGGTAAATTAGATGTAAATATATTCAATATGTTTCTTGTCCATCACCAAATTTCATGTTTCTTCGTCAGTAGGCCAGAGAGTTAAAAACTATAAATGAATGACGAATATTTTTGGTTTTTTCTTCACGATCCCAAAGTCTTAGGTTTTTTGTATCACTAAGCACCACACATAATAGACTATAGTAGGTGTAAAAAATTAATTATATTTTATTTTTCAACTCCATCTCAAAATTTTAGATTTTTCCCCACTAAAAAACAAAGTTTAAAGACTATAATCCATGACTTATATTTTATATAACATAGGTAAAAATTGAAATTAAATAATGAAGCTCAAACTTATTTATAATTACCGTTTTTCACATTGTATTATGGTAAATTAGATGTAAATATATTCAATATGTTTCATCTCCATCACAAAATTTCATGTTTCTTCGTCAGTAAGCCAGAGAGTTAAAAGACTAAAAATGAATGACGAATATTTTAGGTTTTTTATTCACCATCCCAAAGTCTTAGGTTCTTTTTATCATTAAGCACCACACATAATAGACTATAGTAGGTGTAAAAAATTAATTATATTTTATTTTTCAACTCCATCACAAAATTTTAGATTTTTCCCCACTATAAAACAAAGGTTAAAGACTATAATCCATGACATATATTTATATAACATAGGTAAAAATTAAAATTAAATAATGAAGCTCAAACTTATTTATACTTACCTTATTTCAAATTGAATTATGGTAAATTAGATGTAAATATATTCAATATGTTTCTTGTCCATCACCAAATTTCACGTTTCTTCGTCAGTAGGCCAGAGAGTTAAAAACTATAAATGAATGACGAATATTTTTGGTTTTTTCTTCACCATCCCAAAGTCTTAGGTTTTTTGTATCACTAAGAACCACACGTAATAGACTATAGTAGGTGTAAAAAATTAATTATATTTTATTTTTCAACTCCATCACAAAATTTTAGATTTTCCCCACTATAAAACAAAGTTTAAAGACTATAATCCATGACTTATATTTATATAACATAGGTAAAAATTAAAATTAAATAATGAAGCTCAAACTTATTTATACTTACCTTATTTCAAATTGAATTATGGTAAATTAGATGTAAATATATTCAATATGTTTCTTGTCCATCACCAAATTTCATGTTTCTTCGTCAGTAGGCCAGAGAGTTAAAAACTATAAATGAATGACGAATATTTTTGGTTTTTTCTTCACCATCCCAAAGTCTTAGGTTTTTTGTATCACTAAGCACCACACATAATAGACTATAGTAGGTGTAAAAAATTAATTATATTTTATTTTTCAACTCCATCTCAAAATTTTAGATTTTTCCCCACTAAAAAACAAAGTTTAAAGACTATAATCCATGACTTATATTTTATATAACATAGGTAAAAATTGAAATTAAATAATGAAGCTCAAACTTATTTATAATTACCGTTTTTCACATTGTATTATGGTAAATTAGATGTAAATATATTCAATATGTTTCATCTCCATCACAAAATTTCATGTTTCTTCGTCAGTAAGCCAGAGAGTTAAAAGACTATAAATGAATGACGAATATTTTAGGTTTTTTATTCACCATCCCAAAGTCTTAGGTTTTTTTTATCATTAAGCACCACACATAATAGACTATAGTAGGTGTAAAAAATTAATTATATTTTATTTTTCAACTCCATCAGAAAATTTTAGATTTTTCCCCACTAAAAAACAAAGTTTAAAGACTATAATCCATGACATATATTTTATATAACATAGGTAAAAATTAAAATTAAATAATGAAGCTCAAACTTATTTATAATTACCGTTTTTCACATTGTATTATGGTAAATTAGATGTAAATATATTCAATATGTTTCATCTCCATCACAAAATTTCATGTTTCTTCGTCAGTAAGCCAGAGAGTTAAAAACTATAAATAAATGACGAATATTTTTGGTTTTTTCTTCACCATCCCAAAGTCTTAGGTTTTTTGTATCACTAAGAACCACACATAATAGACTATAGTAGGTGTAAAAAATTAATTATATTTTATTTTTCAACTCCATCATAAAATTTTAGACATTCCCCACTATAAAACAAAGTTTAAAGACTATAATCCATGACATATATTTCTATAACATAGGTAAAAATTAAAATTAAATAATGAAGCTCAAACTTATTTATACTTACCTTATTTCACATTGAATTATGGTAAATTAGATGTAAATATATTCAATATGTTTCTTGTCGATCACCAAATTTCATGTTTCTTCGTCAGTAAGCCAGAGAGTTAAAAACTATAAATGAATGACGAATATTTTTGGTTTTTTCTTCACCATCCCAAAGTCTTAGGTTTTTTGTATCACTAAGCACCACACATAATAGACTATAGTAGGTGTAAAAAATTAATTATATTTTATTTTTCAACTCCATCTCAAAATTTTAGATTTTTCCCCACTAAAAAACAAAGTTTAAAGACTATAATCCATGACTTATATTTTATATACTATAGGTAAAAATTAAAATTAAATAATGAAGCTCAAACTTATTTATAATTACCGTTTTCACATTGTATTATGGTAAATTAGATGTAAATATATTCAATATGTTTCATCTCCATCACAAAATTTCATGTTTCTTCGTCAGTAAGCCAAAGAGTTAAAAGACTATAAATGAATGACGAATATTTTAGGTTTTTTATTCACCATCCCAAAGTCTTAGGTTTTTTTATCATTAAGCACCACACATAATAGACTATAGTAGGTGTAAAAAATTAATTATATTTTATTTTTCAACTCCATCAGAAAATTTTAGATTTTTCCCCACTAAAAAACAAAGTTTAAAGACTATAATCCATGACATATATTTTATATAACATAGGTAAAAATTAAAATTAAATAATGAAGCTCAAACTTATTTATAATTACCGTTTTTCACATTGTATTATGGTAAATTAGATGTAAATATATTCAATATGTTTCATCTCCATCACAAAATTTCATGTTTCTTCGTCAGTAAGCCAGAGAGTTAAAAGACTATAAATGAATGACGAATATTTTAGGTTTTTTATTCACCATCCCAAAGTCTTAGGTTCTTTTTATCATTAAGCACGACACATAATAGACTATAGTAGGTGTAAAAAATTAATTATATTTTATTTTTCAACTCCATCACAAAATTTTAGATTTTTCCCCACTATAAAACAAAGGTTAAAGACTATAATCCATGACATATATTTATATAACATAGGTAAAAATTAAAATTAAATAATGAAGCTCAAACTTATTTATACTTACCTTATTTCACATTAAATTATGGAAAATTAGATGTAAATATATTCAATATGTTTCTTGTCCATCACCAAATTTCACGTTTCTTCGTCAGTAGGCCAGAGAGTTAAAAACTATAAATGAATGACGAATATTTTTGGTTTTTTCTTCACCATCCCAAAGTCTTAGGTTTTTTGTATCACTAAGAACCACACATAATAGAATATAGTAGGTGTAAAAAATTAATCATATTTTATTTTTCAACTCCATCACAAAATTTTAGACATTCCCCACAATAAAACAAAGTTTAAAGACTATAATCCATGACATATATTTATATAACATAGGTAAAAATTAAAATTAAATAATGAAGCTCAAACTTATTTATACTTACCTTATTTCACATTGAATTATGGTAAATTAGATGTAAATATATTCAATATGTTTCTTGTCCATCACCAAATTTCATGTTTCTTCGTCAGTAAGCCAGAGAGTTAAAAACTATAAATGAATGACGAATATTTTTGGTTTTTTCTTCACCATCCCAAAGTCTTAGGTTTTTTGTATCACTAAGCACCACACATAATAGACTATAGTAGGTGTAAAAAATTAATTATATTTTATTTTTCAACTCCATCTCAAAATTTTAGATTTTTCCCCACTAAAAAACAAAGTTTAAAGACTATAATCCATGACTTATATTTTATATACTATAGGTAAAAATTAAAATTAAATAATGAAGCTCAAACTTATTTATAATTACCGTTTTCACATTGTATTATGGTAAATTAGATGTAAATATATTCAATATGTTTCATCTCCATCACAAAATTTCATGTTTCTTCGTCAGTAAGCCAGAGAGTTAAAAGACTATAAATGAATGACGAATATTTTAGGTTTTTTATTCACCATCCCAAAGTCTTAGGTTTTTTTTATCATTAAGCACCACACATAATAGACTATAGTAGGTGTAAAAAATTAATTATATTTTATTTTTCAACTCCATCACAAAATTTTAGATTTTTCCCCACTAAAAAACAAAGTTTAAAGACTATAATCCATGACATATATTTTATATAACATAGGTAAAAATTAAAATTAAATAATGAAGCTCAAACTTATTTATAATTACCGTTTTTCACATTGTATTATGGTAAATTAGATGTAAATATATTCAATATGTTTCATCTCCATCACAAAATTTCATGTTTCTTCGTCAGTAAGCGAGAGAGTTAAAAGACTATAAATGAATGACGAATATTTTAGGTTTTTTATTCACCATCCCAAAGTCTTAGGTTTTTTTTATCATTAAGCACCACACATAATAGACTATAGTAGGTGTAAAAAATTAATTATATTTTATTTTTCAACTGCATCACAAAATTTTAGATTTTTCCCCACTATAAAACAAAGGTTAAAGACTATAATCCATGACATATATTTATATAACATAGGTAAAAATTAAAATTAAATAATGAAGCTCAAACTTATTTATACTTACCTTATTTCACATTGAATTATGGTAAATTAGATGTAAATATATTCAATATGTTTCTTGTCCATCACCAAATTTCACGTTTCTTCGTCAGTAGGCCAGAGAGTTAAAAACTATAAATGAATGACGAATATTTTTGGTTTTTTCTTCACCATCCCAAAGTCTTAGGTTTTTTGTATCACTAAGAACCACACATAATAGACTATAGTAGGTGTAAAAAATTAATTATATTTTATTTTTCAACTCCATCACAAAATTTTAGATTTTCCCCACTATAAAACAAAGTTTAAAGACTATAATCCATGACATATATTTATATAACATAGGTAAAAATTAAAATTAAATAATGAAGCTCAAACTTATTTATACTTACCTTATTTCACATTGAATTATGGTAAATTAGATGTAAATATATTCAATATGTTTCTTGTCCATCACCAAATTTCATGTTTCTTCGTCAGTAGGCCAGAGAGTTAAAAACTATAAATGAATGACGAATATTTTTGGTTTTTTCTTCACCATCCCAAAGTCTTAGGTTTTTTGTATCACTAAGCACCACACATAATAGACTATAGTAGGTGTAAAAAATTAATTATATTTTATTTTTCAACTCCATCTCAAAATTTTAGATTTTTCCCCACTAAAAAACAAAGTTTAAAGACTATAATCCATGACTTATATTTTATATAACATAGGTAAAAATTAAAATTAAATAATGAAGCTCAAACATATTTATAATTACCGTTTTTCACATTGTATTATGGTAAACTAGATGTAAATATATTCAATATGTTTCATCTCCATCACAAAATTTCATGTTTCTTCGTCAGTAAGCCAGAGAGTTAAAAGACTATAAATGAATGACGAATATTTTAGGTTTTTTATTCACCATCCCAAAGTCTTAGGTTTTTTTTTTATCATTAAGCACCACACATAATAGACTATAGTAGGTGTAAAAAATTAATTATATTTTATTTTTCAACTCCATCACAAAATTTTAGATTTTTACCCACTAAAAAACAAAGTTTAAAGACTATAATCCATGACATATATTTTATATAACATAGGTAAAAATTAAAATTAAATAATGAAGCTCAAACTTATTTATAATTACCGTTTTTCACATTGTATTATGGTAAATTAGATGTAAATATATTCAATATGTTTCATCTCCATCACAAAATTTCATGTTTCTTCGTCAGTAAGCGAGAGAGTTAAAAGACTATAAATGAATGACGAATATTTTAGGTTTTTTATTCACCATCCCAAAGTCTTAGGTTTTTTTTATCATTAAGCACCACACATAATAGACTATAGTAGGTGTAAAAAATTAATTATATTTTATTTTTCAACTCCATCACAAAATTTTAGATTTTTCCCCACTATAAAACAAAGGTTAAAGACTATAATCCATGACATATATTTATATAACATAGGTAAAAATTAAAATTAAATAATGAAGCTCAAACTTATTTATACTTACCTTATTTCACATTGAATTATGGTAAATTAGATGTAAATATATTCAATATGTTTCTTGTCCATCACCAAATTTCACGTTTCTTCGTCAGTAGGCCAGAGAGTTAAAAACTATAAATGAATGACGAATATTTTTGGTTTTTTCTTCACCATCCCAAAGTCTTAGGTTTTTTGTATCACTAAGAACCACACATAATAGACTATAGTAGGTGTAAAAAATTAATTATATTTTATTTTTCAACTCCATCACAAAATTTTAGATTTTCCCCACTATAAAACAAAGTTTAAAGACTATAATCCATGACATATATTTATATAACATAGGTAAAAATTAAAATTAAATAATGAAGCTCAAACTTATTTATACTTACCTTATTTCACATTGAATTATGGTAAATTAGATGTAAATATATTCAATATGTTTCTTGTCCATCACCAAATTTCATGTTTCTTCGTCAGTAGGCCAGAGAGTTAAAAACTATAAATGAATGACGAATATTTTTGGTTTTTTCTTCACCATCCCAAAGTCTTAGGTTTTTTGTATCACTAAGCACCACACATAATAGACTATAGTAGGTGTAAAAAATTAATTATATTTTATTTTTCAACTCCATCTCAAAATTTTAGATTTTTCCCCACTAAAAAACAAAGTTTAAAGACTATAATCCATGACTTATATTTTATATAACATAGGTAAAAATTAAAATTAAATAATGAAGCTCAAACTTATTTATAATTACCGTTTTTCACATTGTATTATGGTAAACTAGATGTAAATATATTCAATATGTTTCATCTCCATCACAAAATTTCATGTTTCTTCGTCAGTAAGCCAGAGAGTTAAAAGACTATAAATGAATGACGAATATTTTAGGTTTTTTATTCACCATCCCAAAGTCTTAGGTTTTTTTTTTATCATTAAGCACCACACATAATAGACTATAGTAGGTGTAAAAAATTAATTATATTTTATTTTTCAACTCCATCACAAAATTTTAGATTTTTACCCACTAAAAAACAAAGTTTAAAGACTATAATCCATGACATATATTTTATATAACATAGGTAAAAATTAAAATTAAATAATGAAGCTCAAACTTATTTATAATTACCGTTTTTCACATTGTATTATGGTAAATTAGATGTAAATATATTAAATATGTTTCATCTCCATCACAAAATTTCATGTTTCTTCGTCAGTAAGCCAGAGAGATAAAAACTATAAATAAATGACGAATATTTTTGGTTTTTTCTTCACCATCCCAAAGTCTTAGGTTTTTTGTATCACTAAGAACCACACATAATAGACTATAGTAGGTTTAAAAAATTAATTATATTTTATTTTTCAACTCCATCACAAAATTTTAGATTTTCCCCACTATAAAACAAAGTTTAAAGACTATAATCCATGACATATATTTATATAACATAGGTAAAAATTAAAATTAAATAATGAAGCTCAAACTTTATTATACTTACCTTATTTCACATTGAATTATGGTAAATTAGATGTAAATATATTCAATATGTTTCTTGTCCATCACCAAATTTCATGTTTCTTCGTCAATAGGCCAGAGAGTTAAAAACTATAAATGAATGACGAATATTTTTGGTTTTTTCTTCACCATCCCAAAGTCTTAGGTTTTTTGTATCACTAAGCACCGCACATAATAGACTATAGTAGGTGTAAAAAATTAATTATATTTTATTTTTCAACTCCATCTCAAAATTTTAGATTTTTCCCCACTAAAAAACAAAGTTTAAAGACTATAATCCATGACTTATATTTTATATAACATAGGTAAAAATTGAAATTAAATAATGAAGCTCGAACTTATTTATAATTACCGTTTTTCACATTGTATTATGGTAAATTAGATGTAAATATATTCAATATGTTTCATCTCCATCACAAAATTTCATGTTTCTTCGTCAGTAAGCCAGAGAGTTAAAAGACTATAAATGAATGACGAATATTTTAGGTTTTTTATTCACCATCCCAAAGTCTTAGGTTTTTTTTATCATTAAGCACCACACATAATAGACTATAGTAGGTGTAAAAAATTAATTATATTTTATTTTTCAACTCCATCACAAAATTTTAGATTTTTCCCCACTAAAAAACAAAGTTTAAAGACTATAATCCATGACATATATTTTATATAACATAGGTAAAAATTAAAATTAAATAATGAAGCTCAAACTTATTTATAATTACCGTTTTTCACATTGTATTATGGTAAATTAGATGTAAATATATTCAATATGTTTCATCTCCATCACAAAATTTCATGTTTCTTCGTCAGTAAGCCAGGGAGTTAAAAACTATAAATAAATGACGAATATTTTTGGTTTTTTCTTCACCATCCCAAAGTCTTATGTTTTTTGTATCACTAAGAACCACACATAATAGACTATAGTAGGTGTAAAAAATTAATTATATTTTATTTTTCAACTCCATCACAAAATTTTAGATTTTCCCCACTATAAAACAATGTTTAAAGACTATAATCCATGACATATATTTATATAACATAGGTAAAAATTAAAATTAAATAATGAAGCTCAAACTTATTTATACTTACCTTATTTCACATTGAATTATGGTAAATTAGATGTAAATATATTCAATATGTTTCTTGTCCATCACCAAATTTCATGTTTCTTCGTCAATAGGCCAGAGAGTTAAAAACTATAAATGAATGACGAATATTTTTGGTTTTTTCTTCACCATCCCAAAGTCTTAGGTTTTTTGTATCACTAAGCACCGCACATAATAGACTATAGTAGGTGTAAAAAATTAATTATATTTTATTTTTCAACTCCATCTCAAAATTTTAGATTTTTCCCCACTAAAAAACAAAGTTTAAAGACTATAATCCATGACTTATATTTTATATAACATAGGTAAAAATTGAAATTAAATAATGAAGCTCGAACTTATTTATAATTACCGTTTTTCACATTGTATTATGGTAAATTAGATGTAAATATATTCAATATGTTTCATCTCCATCACAAAATTTCATGTTTCTTCGTCAGTAAGCCAGAGAGTTAAAAGACTATAAATGAATGACGAATATTTTAGGTTTTTTATTCACCATCCCAAAGTCTTAGGTTTTTTTTATCATTAAGCACCACACATAATAGACTATAGTAGGTGTAAAAAATTAATTATATTTTATTTTTCAACTCCATCACAAAATTTTAGATTTTTCCCCACTAAAAAACAAAGTTTAAAGACTATAATCCATGACATATATTTTATATAACATAGGTAAAAATTAAAATTAAATAATGAAGCTCAAACTTATTTATAATTACCGTTTTTCACATTGTATTATGGTAAATTAGATGTAAATATATTCAATATGTTTCATCTCCATCACAAAATTTCATGTTTCTTCGTCAGTAAGCCAGGGAGTTAAAAACTATAAATAAATGACGAATATTTTTGGTTTTTTCTTCACCATCCCAAAGTCTTATGTTTTTTGTATCACTAAGAACCACACATAATAGACTATAGTAGGTGTAAAAAATTAATTATATTTTATTTTTCAACTCCATCACAAAATTTTAGATTTTCCCCACTATAAAACAATGTTTAAAGACTATAATCCATGACATATATTTATATAACATAGGTAAAAATTAAAATTAAATAATGAAGCTCAAACTTATTTATACTTACCTTATTTCACATTGAATTATGGTAAATTAGATGTAAATATATTCAATATGTTTCTTGTCCATCACCAAATTTCATGTTTCTTCGTCAGTAGGCCAGAGAGTTAAAAACTATAAATGAATGACGAATATTTTTGGTTTTTTCTTCACCATCCCAAAGTCTTAGGTTTTTTGTATCACTAAGCACCACACATAATAGACTATAGTAGGTGTAAAAAATTAATTATATTTTATTTTTCAACTCCATCTCAAAATTTTAGATTTTTCCCCACTAAAAAACAAAGTTTAAAGACTATAATCCATGACTTATATTTTATATAACATAGGTAAAAATTAAAATTAAATAATGAAGCTCAAACTTATTTATAATTACCGTTTTTCACATTGTATTATGGTAAACTAGATGTAAATATATTCAATATGTTTCATCTCCATCACAAAATTTCATGTTTCTTCGTCAGTAAGCCAGAGAGTTAAAAGACTATAAATGAATGACGAATATTTTAGGTTTTTTATTCACCATCCCAAAGTCTTAGGTTTTTTTTTTATCATTAAGCACCACACATAATAGACTATAGTAGGTGTAAAAAATTAATTATATTTTATTTTTCAACTCCATCACAAAATTTTAGATTTTTACCCACTAAAAAACAAAGTTTAAAGACTATAATCCATGACATATATTTTATATAACATAGGTAAAAATTAAAATTAAATAATGAAGCTCAAACTTATTTATAATTACCGTTTTTCACATTGTATTATGGTAAATTAGATGTAAATATATTAAATATGTTTCATCTCCATCACAAAATTTCATGTTTCTTCGTCAGTAAGCCAGAGAGATAAAAACTATAAATAAATGACGAATATTTTTGGTTTTTTCTTCACCATCCCAAAGTCTTAGGTTTTTTGTATCACTAAGAACCACACATAATAGACTATAGTAGGTTTAAAAAATTAATTATATTTTATTTTTCAACTCCATCACAAAATTTTAGATTTTCCCCACTATAAAACAAAGTTTAAAGACTATAATCCATGACATATATTTATATAACATAGGTAAAAATTAAAATTAAATAATGAAGCTCAAACTTTATTATACTTACCTTATTTCACATTGAATTATGGTAAATTAGATGTAAATATATTCAATATGTTTCTTGTCCATCACCAAATTTCATGTTTCTTCGTCAATAGGCCAGAGAGTTAAAAACTATAAACGAATGACGAATATTTTTGGTTTTTTCTTCACCATCCCAAAGTCTTAGGTTTTTTGTATCACTAAGCACCGCACATAATAGACTATAGTAGGTGTAAAAAATTAATTATATTTTATTTTTCAACTCCATCTCAAAATTTTAGATTTTTCCCCACTAAAAAACAAAGTTTAAAGACTATAATCCATGACTTATATTTTATATAACATAGGTAAAAATTGAAATTAAATAATGAAGCTCGAACTTATTTATAATTACCGTTTTTCACATTGTATTATGGTAAATTAGATGTAAATATATTCAATATGTTTCATCTCCATCACAAAATTTCATGTTTCTTCGTCAGTAAGCCAGAGAGTTAAAAGACTATAAATGAATGACGAATATTTTAGGTTTTTTATTCACCATCCCAAAGTCTTAGGTTTTTTTTATCATTAAGCACCACACATAATAGACTATAGTAGGTGTAAAAAATTAATTATATTTTATTTTTCAACTCCATCACAAAATTTTAGATTTTTCCCCACTAAAAAACAAAGTTTAAAGACTATAATCCATGACATATATTTTATATAACATAGGTAAAAATTAAAATTAAATAATGAAGCTCAAACTTATTTATAATTACCGTTTTTCACATTGTATTATGGTAAATTAGATGTAAATATATTCAATATGTTTCATCTCCATCACAAAATTTCATGTTTCTTCGTCAGTAAGCCAGGGAGTTAAAAACTATAAATAAATGACGAATATTTTTGGTTTTTTCTTCACCATCCCAAAGTCTTATGTTTTTTGTATCACTAAGAACCACACATAATAGACTATAGTAGGTGTAAAAAATTAATTATATTTTATTTTTCAACTCCATCACAAAATTTTAGATTTTCCCCACTATAAAACAATGTTTAAAGACTATAATCCATGACATATATTTATATAACATAGGTAAAAATTAAAATTAAATAATGAAGCTCAAACTTATTTATACTTACCTTATTTCACATTGAATTATGGTAAATTAGATGTAAATATATTCAATATGTTTCTTGTCCATCACCAAATTTCATGTTTCTTCGTCAATAGGCCAGAGAGTTAAAAACTATAAATGAATGACGAATATTTTTGGTTTTTTCTTCACCATCCCAAAGTCTTAGGTTTTTTGTATCACTAAGCACCGCACATAATAGACTATAGTAGGTGTAAAAAATTAATTATATTTTATTTTTCAACTCCATCTCAAAATTTTAGATTTTTCCCCACTAAAAAACAAAGTTTAAAGACTATAATCCATGACTTATATTTTATATAACATAGGTAAAAATTGAAATTAAATAATGAAGCTCGAACTTATTTATAATTACCGTTTTTCACATTGTATTATGGTAAATTAGATGTAAATATATTCAATATGTTTCATCTCCATCACAAAATTTCATGTTTCTTCGTCAGTAAGCCAGAGAGTTAAAAGACTATAAATGAATGACGAATATTTTAGGTTTTTTATTCACCATCCCAAAGTCTTAGGTTTTTTTTATCATTAAGCACCACACATAATAGACTATAGTAGGTGTAAAAAATTAATTATATTTTATTTTTCAACTCCATCACAAAATTTTAGATTTTTCCCCACTAAAAAACAAAGTTTAAAGACTATAATCCATGACATATATTTTATATAACATAGGTAAAAATTAAAATTAAATAATGAAGCTCAAACTTATTTATAATTACCGTTTTTCACATTGTATTATGGTAAATTAGATGTAAATATATTCAATATGTTTCATCTCCATCACAAAATTTCATGTTTCTTCGTCAGTAAGCCAGGGAGTTAAAAACTATAAATAAATGACGAATATTTTTGGTTTTTTCTTCACCATCCCAAAGTCTTATGTTTTTTGTATCACTAAGAACCACACATAATAGACTATAGTAGGTGTAAAAAATTAATTATATTTTATTTTTCAACTCCATCACAAAATTTTAGATTTTCCCCACTATAAAACAATGTTTAAAGACTATAATCCATGACATATATTTATATAACATAGGTAAAAATTAAAATTAAATAATGAAGCTCAAACTTATTTATACTTACCTTATTTCACATTGAATTATGGTAAATTAGATGTAAATATATTCAATATGTTTCTTGTCCATCACCAAATTTCATGTTTCTTCGTCAATAGGCCAGAGAGTTAAAAACTATAAATGAATGACGAATATTTTTGGTTTTTTCTTCACCATCCCAAAGTCTTAGGTTTTTTGTATCACTAAGCACCACACATAATAGACTATAGTAGGTGTAAAAAATTAATTATATTTTATTTTTCAACTCCATCTCAAAATTTTAGATTTTTCCCCACTAAAAAACAAAGTTTAAAGACTATAATCCATGACTTATATTTTATATAACATAGGTAAAAATTGAAATTAAATAATGAAGCTCAAACTTATTTATAATTACCGTTTTTCACATTGTATTATGGTAAATTAGATGTAAATATATTCAATATGTTTCATCTCCATGACAAAATTTCATGTTTCTTCGTCAGTAAGCCAGAGAGTTAAAAGACTATAAATGAATGACGAATATTTTAGGTTTTTTATTCACCATCCCAAAGTCTTAGGTTTTTTTTATCATTAAGCACCACACATAATAGACTATAGTAGGTGTAAAAAATTAATTATATTTTATTTTTCAACTCCATCACAAAATTTTAGATTTTTCCCCACTAAAAAACAAAGTTTAAAGACTATAATCCATGACATATATTTTATATAACATAGGTAAAAATTAAAATTAAATAATGAAGCTCAAACTTATTTATAATTACCGTTTTTCACATTGTATTATGGTAAATTAGATGTAAATATATTCAATATGTTTCATCTCCATCACAAAATTTCATGTTTCTTCGTCAGTAAGCCAGGGAGTTAAAAACTATAAATAAATGACGAATATTTTTGGTTTTTTCTTCACCATCCCAAAGTCTTAGGTTTTTTGTATCACTAAGAACCACACATAATAGACTATAGTAGGTGTAAAAAATTAATTATATTTTATTTTTCAACTCCATCACAAAATTTTAGATTTTCCCCACTATAAAACAAAGTTTAAAGACTATAATCCATGACATATATTTATATAACATAGGTAAAAATTAAAATTAAATAATGAAGCTCAAACTTATTTATACTTACCTTATTTCACATTGAATTATGGTAAATTAGATGTAAATATATTCAATATGTTTCTTGTCCATCACCAAATTTCATGTTTCTTCGTCAGTAGGCCAGAGAGTTAAAAACTATAAATGAATGACGAATATTTTTGGTTTTTTCTTCACCATCCCAAAGTCTTAGGTTTTTTGTATCACTAAGCACCACACATAATAGACTATAGTAGGTGTAAAAAATTAATTATATTTTATTTTTCAACTCCATCTCAAAATTTTAGATTTTTCCCCACTAAAAAACAAAGTTTAAAGACTATAATCCATGACTTATATTTTATATAACATAGGTAAAAATTAAAATTAAATAATGAAGCTTAAACTTATTTATAATTACCGTTTTTCACATTGTATTACGGTAAATTAGATGTAAATATATTCAATATGTTTCATCTCCATCACAAAATTTCATGTTTCTTCGTCAGTAAGCCAGAGAGTTAAAAGACTATAAATGAATGACGAATATTTTAGGTTTTTTATTCACCATCCCAAAGTCTTAGGTTTTTTTTATCATTAAGCTCCACACATAATAGACTATAGTAGGTGTAAAAAATTAATTATATTATATTTTTCAACTCCATCACAAAATTTTAGATTTTTCCCCACTAAAAAACAAAGTTTAAAGACTATAATCCATGACATATATTTTATATAACATAGGTAAAAATTAAAATTAAATAATGAAGCTCAAACTTATTTATAATTACCGTTTTTCACATTGTATTATGGTAAATTAGATGTAAATATATTAAATATGTTTCATCTCCATCACAAAATTTCATGTTTCTTCGTCAGTAAGCCAGAGAGATAAAAACTATAAATAAATGACGAATATTTTTGGTTTTTTCTTCACCATCCCAAAGTCTTAGGTTTTTTGTATCACTAAGAACCACACATAATAGACTATAGTAGGTGTAAAAAATTAATTATATTTTATTTTTCAACTCCATCACAAAATTTTAGATTTTCCCCACTATAAAACAAAGTTTAAAGACTATAATCCATGACATATATTTATATAACATAGGTAAAAATTAAAATTAAATAATGAAGCTCAAACTTATTTATACTTACCTTATTTCACATTGAATTATGGTAAATTAGATGTAAATATATTCAATATGTTTCTTGTCCATCACCAAATTTCATGTTTCTTCGTCAGTAGGCCAGAGAGTTAAAAACTATAAATGAATGACGAATATTTTTGGTTTTTTCTTCACCATCCCAAAGTCTTAGGTTTTTTTTATCATTAAGCACCACACATAATAGACTATAGTAGGTGTAAAAAATTAATTATATTTTATTTTTCAACTCCATCACAAAATTTTAGATTTTTCCCCACTAAAAAACAAAGTTTAAAGACTATAATCCATGACATATATTTTATATAACATAGGTAAAAATTAAAATTAAATAATGAAGCTCAAACTTATTTATAATTACCGTTTTTCACATTGTATTATGGTAAATTAGATGTAAATATATTCAATATGTTTCATCTCCATCACAAAATTTCATGTTTCTTCGTCAGTAAGCCAGAGAGTTAAAAACTATAAATAAATGACGAATATTTTTGGTTTTTTCTTCACCATCCCAAAGTCTTAGGTTTTTTGTATCACTAAGAACCACACATAATAGACTATAGTAGTTGTAAAAAATTAATTATATTTTATTTTTCAACTCCATCACAAAATTTTAGATTTTCCCCACTATAAAACAAAGTTTAAAGACTATAATCCATGACATATATTTATATAACATAGGTAAAAATTAAAATTAAATAATGAAGCTCAAACTTATTTATACTTACCTTATTTCACATTGAATTATGGTAAATTAGATGTAAATATATTCAATATGTTTCTTGTCCATCACCAAATTTCATGTTTCTTCGTCAGTAAGCCAGAGAGTTAAAAACTATAAATGAATGACGAATATTTTTGGTTTTTTCTTCACCATCCCAAAGTCTTAGGTTTTTTGTATCACTAAGCACCACACATAATAGACTATAGTAGGTGTAAAAAATTAATTATATTTTATTTTTCAACTCCATCTCAAAATTTTAGATTTTTCCCCACTAAAAAACAAAGTTTAAAGACTATAATCCATGACTTATATTTTATATAACATAGGTAAAAATTGAAATTAAATAATGAAGCTCAAACTTATTTATAATTACCGTTTTTCACATTGTATTATGGTAAATTAGATGTAAATATATTCAATATGTTTCATCTCCATCACAAAATTTCATGTTTCTTCGTCAGTAAGCCAGAGAGTTAAAAGACTATAAATGAATGACGAATATTTTAGGTTTTTTATTCACCATCCCAAAGTCTTAGGTTTTTTTTTATCATTAAGCTCCACACATAATAGACTATAGTAGGTGTAAAAAATTAATTATATTTTATTTTTCAACTCCATCACAAAATTTTAGATTTTTCCCCACTAAAAAACAAAGTTTAAAGACTATAATCCATGACATATATTTTATATAACATAGGTAAAAATTAAAATAAAATAATGAAGCTCAAACTTATTTATAATTACCGTTTTTCACATTGTATTATGGTAAATTAGATGTAAATATATTAAATATGTTTCATCTCCATCACAAAATTTCATGTTTCTTCGTCAGTAAGCCAGAGAGATAAAAACTATAAATAAATGACGAATATTTTTGGTTTTTTCTTCACCATCCCAAAGTCTTAGGTTTTTGGTATCACTAAGAACCACACATAATAGACTATAGTAGGTGTAAAAAATTAATTATATTTTATTTTTCAACTCCATCACAAAATTTTAGATTTTCCCCACTATAAAACAAAGTTTAAAGACTATAATCCATGACATATATTTATATAACATAGGTAAAAATTAAAATTAAATAATGAAGCTCAAACTTATTTATACTTACCTTATTTCACATTGAATTATGGTAAATTAGATGTAAATATATTCAATATGTTTCTTGTCCATCACCAAATTTCATGTTTCTTCGTCAGTAGGCCAGAGAGTTAAAAACTATAAATGAATGACGAATATTTTTGGTTTTTTCTTCACCATCCCAAAGTCTTAGGTTTTTTGTATCACTAAGCACCACACATAATAGACTATAGTAGGTGTAAAAAATTAATTATATTTTATTTTTCAACTCCATCTCAAAATTTTAGATTTTTCCCCACTAAAAAACAAAGTTTAAAGACTATAATCCATGACTTATATTTTATATAACATAGGTAAAAATTGAAATTAAATAATGAAGCTCAAACTTATTTATAATTACCGTTTTTCACATTGTATTATGGTAAATTAGATGTAAATATATTCAATATGTTTCATCACCATCACAAAATTTCATGTTTCTTCGTCAGTAAGCCAGAGAGTTAAAAGACTATAAATGAATGACGAATATTTTAGGTTTTTTATTCACCATCCCAAAGTCTTAGGTTTTTTTTATCATTAAGCACCACACATAATAGACTATAGTAGGTGTAAAAAATTAATTATATTTTATTTTTCAACTCCATCACAAAATTTTAGATTTTTCCCCACTAAAAAACAAAGTTTAAAGACTATAATCCATGACATATATTTTATATAACATAGGTAAAAATTAAAATTAAATAATGAAGCTCAAACTTATTTATAATTACCGTTTTTCACATTGTATTATGGTAAATTAGATGTAAATATATTCAATATGTTTCATCTCCATCACAAAATTTCATGTTTCTTCGTCAGTAAGCCAGAGAGTTAAAAACTATAAATAAATGACGAATATTTTTGGTTTTTTCTTCACCATCCCAAAGTCTTAGGTTTTTTGTATCACTAAGAACCACACATAATAGACTATAGTAGGTGTAAAAAATTAATTATATTTTATTTTTCAACTCCATCACAAAATTTTAGATTTTCCCCACTATAAAACAAAGTTTAAAGACTATAATCCATGACATATATTTATATAACATAGGTAAAAATTAAAATTAAATAATGAAGCTCAAACTTATTTATACTTACCTTATTTCACATTGAATTATGGTAAATTAGATGTAAATATATTCAATATGTTTCTTGTCCATCACCAAATTTCATGTTTCTTCGTCAGTAAGCCAGAGAGTTAAAAACTATAAATGAATGACGAATATTTTTGGTTTTTTCTTCACCATCCCAAAGTCTTAGGTTTTTTGTATCACTAAGCACCACACATAATAGACTATAGTAGGTGTAAAAAATTAATTATATTTTATTTTTCAACTCCATCTCAAAATTTTAGATTTTTCCCCACTAAAAAACAAAGTTTAAAGACTATAATCCATGACTTATATTTTATATAACATAGGTAAAAATTGAAATTAAATAATGAAGCTCAAACTTATTTATAATTACCGTTTTTCACATTGTATTATGGTAAATTAGATGTAAATATATTCAATATGTTTCATCTCCATCACAAAATTTCATGTTTCTTCGTCAGTAAGCCAGAGAGTTAAAAGACTATAAATGAATTACGAATATTTTAGGTTTTTTATTCACCATCCCAAAGTCTTAGGTTTTTTTTTATCATTAAGCTCCACACATAATAGACTATAGTAGGTGTAAAAAATTAATTATATTTTATTTTTCAACTCCATCACAAAATTTTAGATTTTTCCCCACTAAAAAACAAAGTTTAAAGACTATAATCCATGACATATATTTTATATAACATAGGTAAAAATTAAAATAAAATAATGAAGCTCAAACTTATTTATAATTACCGTTTTTCACATTGTATTATGGTAAATTAGATGTAAATATATTAAATATGTTTCATCTCCATCACAAAATTTCATGTTTCTTCGTCAGTAAGCCAGAGAGATAAAAACTATAAATAAATGACGAATATTTTTGGTTTTTTCTTCACCATCCCAAAGTCTTAGGTTTTTTGTATCACTAAGAACCACACATAATAGACTATAGTAGGTGTAAAAAATTAATTATATTTTATTTTTCAACTCCATCACAAAATTTTAGATTTTCCCCACTATAAAACAAAGTTTAAAGACTATAATCCATGACATATATTTATATAACATAGGTAAAAATTAAAATTAAATAATGAAGCTCAAACTTATTTATACTTACCTTATTTCACATTGAATTATGGTAAATTAGATGTAAATATATTCAATATGTTTCTTGTCCATCACCAAATTTCATGTTTCTTCGTCAGTAGGCCAGAGAGTTAAAAACTATAAATGAATGACGAATATTTTTGGTTTTTTTTTCACCATCCCAAAGTCTTAGGTTTTTTGTATCACTAAGCACCACACATAATAGACTATAGTAGGTGTAAAAAATTAATTATATTTTATTTTTCAACTCCATCTCAAAATTTTAGATTTTTCCCCACTAAAAAACAAAGTTTAAAGACTATAATCCATGACTTATATTTTATATAACATAGGTAAAAATTGAAATTAAATAATGAAGCTCAAACTTATTTATAATTACCGTTTTTCACATTGTATTATGGTAAATTAGATGTAAATATATTCAATATGTTTCATCACCATCACAAAATTTCATGTTTCTTCGTCAGTAAGCCAGAGAGTTAAAAACTATAAATAAATGACGAATATTTTTGGTTTTTTCTTCACCATCCCAAAGTCTTAGGTTTTTTGTATCACTAAGAACCACACATAATAGACTATAGTAGTTGTAAAAAATTAATTATATTTTATTTTTCAACTCCATCACAAAATTTTAGATTTTCCCCACTATAAAACAAAGTTTAAAGACTATAATCCATGACATATATTTATATAACATAGGTAAAAATTAAAATTAAATAATGAAGCTCAAACTTATTTATACTTACCTTATTTCACATTGAATTATGGTAAATTAGATGTAAATATATTCAATATGTTTCTTGTCCATCACCAAATTTCATGTTTCTTCGTCAGTAAGCCAGAGAGTTAAAAACTATAAATGAATGACGAATATTTTTGGTTTTTTCTTCACCATCCCAAAGTCTTAGGTTTTTTGTATCACTAAGCACCACACATAATAGACTATAGTAGGTGTAAAAAATTAATTATATTTTATTTTTCAACTCCATCTCAAAATTTTAGATTTTTCCCCACTAAAAAACAAAGTTTAAAGACTATAATCCATGACTTATATTTTATATAACATAGGTAAAAATTGAAATTAAATAATGAAGCTCAAACTTATTTATAATTACCGTTTTTCACATTGTATTATGGTAAATTAGATGTAAATATATTCAATATGTTTCATCTCCATCACAAAATTTCATGTTTCTTCGTCAGTAAGCCAGAGAGTTAAAAGACTATAAATGAATGACGAATATTTTAGGTTTTTTATTCACCATCCCAAAGTCTTAGGTTTTTTTTTATCATTAAGCTCCACACATAATAGACTATAGTAGGTGTAAAAAATTAATTATATTTTATTTTTCAACTCCATCACAAAATTTTAGATTTTTCCCCACTAAAAAACAAAGTTTAAAGACTATAATCCATGACATATATTTTATATAACATAGGTAAAAATTAAAATAAAATAATGAAGCTCAAACTTATTTATAATTACCGTTTTTCACATTGTATTATGGTAAATTAGATGTAAATATATTAAATATGTTTCATCTCCATCACAAAATTTCATGTTTCTTCGTCAGTAAGCCAGAGAGATAAAAACTATAAATAAATGACGAATATTTTTGGTTTTTTCTTCACCATCCCAAAGTCTTAGGTTTTTGGTATCACTAAGAACCACACATAATAGACTATAGTAGGTGTAAAAAATTAATTATATTTTATTTTTCAACTCCATCACAAAATTTTAGATTTTCCCCACTATAAAACAAAGTTTAAAGACTATAATCCATGACATATATTTATATAACATAGGTAAAAATTAAAATTAAATAATGAAGCTCAAACTTATTTATACTTACCTTATTTCACATTGAATTATGGTAAATTAGATGTAAATATATTCAATATGTTTCTTGTCCATCACCAAATTTCATGTTTCTTCGTCAGTAGGCCAGAGAGTTAAAAACTATAAATGAATGACGAATATTTTTGGTTTTTTCTTCACCATCCCAAAGTCTTAGGTTTTTTGTATCACTAAGCACCACACATAATAGACTATAGTAGGTGTAAAAAATTAATTATATTTTATTTTTCAACTCCATCTCAAAATTTTAGATTTTTCCCCACTAAAAAACAAAGTTTAAAGACTATAATCCATGACTTATATTTTATATAACATAGGTAAAAATTGAAATTAAATAATGAAGCTCAAACTTATTTATAATTACCGTTTTTCACATTGTATTATGGTAAATTAGATGTAAATATATTCAATATGTTTCATCACCATCACAAAATTTCATGTTTCTTCGTCAGTAAGCCAGAGAGTTAAAAGACTATAAATGAATGACGAATATTTTAGGTTTTTTATTCACCATCCCAAAGTCTTAGGTTTTTTTTATCATTAAGCACCACACATAATAGACTATAGTAGGTGTAAAAAATTAATTATATTTTATTTTTCAACTCCATCACAAAATTTTAGATTTTTCCCCACTAAAAAACAAAGTTTAAAGACTATAATCCATGACATATATTTTATATAACATAGGTAAAAATTAAAATTAAATAATGAAGCTCAAACTTATTTATAATTACCGTTTTTCACATTGTATTATGGTAAATTAGATGTAAATATATTCAATATGTTTCATCTCCATCACAAAATTTCATGTTTCTTCGTCAGTATGCCAGAGAGTTAAAAACTATAAATAAATGACGAATATTTTTGGTTTTTTCTTCACCATCCCAAAGTCTTAGGTTTTTTGTATCACTAAGAACCACACATAATAGACTATAGTAGGTGTAAAAAATTAATTATATTTTATTTTTCAACTCCATCACAAAATTTTAGATTTTCCCCACTATAAAACAAAGTTTAAAGACTATAATCCATGACATATATTTATATAACATAGGTAAAAATTAAAATTAAATAATGAAGCTCAAACTTATTTATACTTACCTTATTTCACATTGAATTATGGTAAATTAGATGTAAATATATTCAATATGTTTCTTGTCCATCACCAAATTTCATGTTTCTTCGTCAGTAAGCCAGAGAGTTAAAAACTATAAATGAATGACGAATATTTTTGGTTTTTTCTTCACCATCCCAAAGTCTTAGGTTTTTTGTATCACTAAGCACCACACATAATAGACTATAGTAGGTGTAAAAAATTAATTATATTTTATTTTTCAACTCCATCTCAAAATTTTAGATTTTTCCCCACTAAAAAACAAAGTTTAAAGACTATAATCCATGACTTATATTTTATATAACATAGGTAAAAATTGAAATTAAATAATGAAGCTCAAACTTATTTATAATTACCGTTTTTCACATTGTATTATGGTAAATTAGATGTAAATATATTCAATATGTTTCATCTCCATCACAAAATTTCATGTTTCTTCGTCAGTAAGCCAGAGAGTTAAAAGACTATAAATGAATTACGAATATTTTAGGTTTTTTATTCACCATCCCAAAGTCTTAGGTTTTTTTTTATCATTAAGCTCCACACATAATAGACTATAGTAGGTGTAAAAAATTAATTATATTTTATTTTTCAACTCCATCACAAAATTTTAGATTTTTCCCCACTAAAAAACAAAGTTTAAAGACTATAATCCATGACATATATTTTATATAACATAGGTAAAAATTAAAATAAAATAATGAAGCTCAAACTTATTTATAATTACCGTTTTTCACATTGTATTATGGTAAATTAGATGTAAATATATTAAATATGTTTCATCTCCATCACAAAATTTCATGTTTCTTCGTCAGTAAGCCAGAGAGATAAAAACTATAAATAAATGACGAATATTTTTGGTTTTTTCTTCACCATCCCAAAGTCTTAGGTTTTTTGTATCACTAAGAACCACACATAATAGACTATAGTAGGTGTAAAAAATTAATTATATTTTATTTTTCAACTCCATCACAAAATTTTAGATTTTCCCCACTATAAAACAAAGTTTAAAGACTATAATCCATGACATATATTTTATATAACATAGGTAAAAATTAAAATTAAATAATGAAGCTCAAACTTATTTATACTTACCTTATTTCACATTGAATTATGGTAAATTAGATGTAAATATATTCAATATGTTTCTTGTCCATCACCAAATTTCATGTTTCTTCGTCAGTAGGCCAGAGAGTTAAAAACTATAAATGAATGACGAATATTTTTGGTTTTTTTTTCACCATCCCAAAGTCTTAGGTTTTTTGTATCACTAAGCACCACACATAATAGACTATAGTAGGTGTAAAAAATTAATTATATTTTATTTTTCAACTCCATCTCAAAATTTTAGATTTTTCCCCACTAAAAAACAAAGTTTAAAGACTATAATCCATGACTTATATTTTATATAACATAGGTAAAAATTGAAATTAAATAATGAAGCTCAAACTTATTTATAATTACCGTTTTTTCACATTGTATTATGGTAAATTAGATGTAAATATATTCAATATGTTTCATCACCATCACAAAATTTCATGTTTCTTCGTCAGTAAGCCAGAGAGTTAAAAGACTATAAATGAATGACGAATATTTTAGGTTTTTTATTCACCATCCCAAAGTCTTAGGTTTTTTTTATCATTAAGCACCACACATAATAGACTATAGTAGGTGTAAAAAATTAATTATATTTTATTTTTCAACTCCATCACAAAATTTTAGATTTTTCCCCACTAAAAAACAAAGTTTAAAGACTATAATCCATGACATATATTTTATATAACATAGGTAAAAATTAAAATTAAATAATGAAGCTCAAACTTATTTATAATTACCGTTTTTCACATTGTATTATGGTAAATTAGATGTAAATATATTCAATATGTTTCATCTCCATCACAAAATTTCATGTTTCTTCGTCAGTAAGCCAGAGAGTTAAAAACTATAAATAAATGATGAATATTTTTGGTTTTTTCTTCACCATCCCAAAGTCTTAGGTTTTTTGTATCACTAAGAACCACACATAATAGACTATAGTAGGTGTAAAAAATTAATTATATTTTATTTTTCAACTCCATCACAAAATTTTAGATTTTCCCCACTATAAAACAAAGTTTAAAGACTATAATCCATGACATATATTTATATAACATAGGTAAAAACTAAAATTAAATAATGAAGCTCAAACTTATTTATACTTACCTTATTTCACATTGAATTATGGTAAATTAGATGTAAATATATTCAATATATTTCTTGTCCATCACCAAATTTCATGTTTCTTCGTCAGTAAGCCAGAGAGTTAAAAACTATAAATGAATGACGAATATTTTTTGGTTTTTTCTTCACCATCCCAAAGTCTTAGGTTTTTTGTATCACTAAGCACCACAAATAATAGACTATAGTAGGTGTAAAAAATTAATTATATTTTATTTTTCAACTCCATCTCAAAATTTTAGATTTTTCCCCACTAAAAAAACAAAGTTTAAAGACTATAATCCATGACATATATTTTATATAACATAGGTAAAAATTAAAATAAAATAATGAAGCTCAAACTTATTTTTAATTACCGTTTTTCACATTGTATTATGGTAAATTAGATGTAAATATATTAAATATGTTTCATCTCCATCACAAAATTTCATGTTTCTTCGTCAGTAAGCCAGAGAGATAAAAACTATAAATAAAATGACGAATATTTTTGGTTTTTTCTTCACCATCCCAAAGTCTTAGGTTTTTTGTATCACTAAGAACCACACATAATAGACTATAGTAGGTGTAAAAAATTAATTATATTTTATTTTTCAACTCCATCACAAAATTTTAGATTTTCCCCACTATAAAACAAAGTTTAAAGACTATAATCCATGACATATATTTATATAACATAGGTAAAAATTAAAATTAAATAATGAAGCTCAAACTTATTTATACTTACCTTATTTCACATTGAATTATGGTAAATTAGATGTAAATATATTCAATATGTTTCTTGTCCATCACCAAATTTCATGTTTCTTCGTCAGTAGGCCAGAGAGTTAAAAACTATAAATGAATGACGAATATTTTTGGTTTTTTCTTCACCATCCCAAAGTCTTAGGTTTTTTGTATCACTAAGCACCACACATAATAGACTATAGTAGGTGTAAAAAATTAATTATATTTTATTTTTCAACTCCATCTCAAAATTTTAGATTTTTCCCCACTAAAAAACAAAGTTTAAAGACTATAATCCATGACTTATATTTTATATAACATAGGTAAAAATTGAAATTAAACAATGAAGCTCAAACTTATTTATAATTACCGTTTTTCACATTGTATTATGGTAAATTAGATGTAAATATATTCAATATGTTTCATCACCATCACAAAATTTCATGTTTCTTCGTCAGTAAGCCAGAGAGTTAAAAGACTATAAATGAATGACGAATATTTTAGGTTTTTTATTCACCATCCCAAAGTCTTAGGTTTTTTTTATCATTAAGCACCACACATAATAGACTATAGTAGGTGTAAAAAATTAATTATATTTTATTTTTCAACTCCATCACAAAATTTTAGATTTTTCCCCACTAAAAAACAAAGTTTAAAGACTATAATCCATGACATATATTTTATATAACATAGGTAAAAATTAAAATTAAATAATGAAGCTCAAACTTATTTATAATTACCGTTTTTCACATTGTATTATGGTAAATTAGATGTAAATATATTCAATATGTTTCATCTCCATCACAAAATTTCATGTTTCTTCGTCAGTAAGCCAGAGAGTTAAAAACTATAAATAAATGACGAATATTTTTGGTTTTTTCTTCACCATCCCAAAGTCTTAGGTTTTTTGTATCACTAAGAACCACACATAATAGACTATAGTAGGTGTAAAAAATTAATTATATTTTATTTTTCAACTCCATCACAAAATTTTAGATTTTCCCCACTATAAAACAAAGTTTAAAGACTATAATCCATGACATATATTTATATAACATAGGTAAAAATTAAAATTAAATAATGAAGCTCAAACTTATTTATACTTACCTTATTTCACATTGAATTATGGTAAATTAGATGTAAATATATTCAATATGTTTCTTGTCCATCACCAAATTTCATGTTTCTTCGTCAGTAAGCCAGAGAGTTAAAAACTATAAATGAATGACGAATATTTTTGGTTTTTTCTTCACCATCCCAAAGTCTTAGGTTTTTTGTATCACTAAGCACCACAAATAATAGACTATAGTAGGTGTAAAAAATTAATTATATTTTATTTTTCAACTCCATCTCAAAATTTTAGATTTTTCCCCACTAAAAAACAAAGTTTAAAGACTATAATCCATGACTTATATTTTATATACTATAGGTAAAAATTAAAATTAAATAATGAAGCTCAAACTTATTTATAATGACCGTTTTCACATTGTATTATGGTAAATTAGATGTAAATATATTCAATATGTTTCATCTCCATCACAAAATTTCATGTTTCTTCGTCAGTAAGCCAGAGAGTTAAAAGACTATAAATGAATGACGAATATTTTAGGTTTTTTATTCACCATCCCAAAGTCTTAGGTTTTTTTATCATTAAGCACCACACATAATAGACTATAGTAGGTGTAAAAAATTAATTATATTTTATTTTTCAACTCCATCACAAAATTTTAGATTTTTCCCCACTAAAAAACAAAGTTTAAAGACTATAATCCATGACTTATATTTTATATACTATAGGTAAAAATTAAAATTAAATAATGAAGCTCAAACTTATTTATAATTACCGTTTTTCACATTATATTATGGTAAATTAGATGTAAATATATTCAATATGTTTCATCTCCATCACAAAATTTCATGTTTCTTCGTCAGTAAGCCAGAGAGTTAAAAACTATAAATAAATGACGAATATTTTTGGTTTTTTTCTTCACCATCCCAAAGTCTTAGGTTTTTTGTATCACTAAGAACCACACATAATAGACTATAGTAGGTGTAAAAAATTAATTATATTTTATTTTTTCAACTCCATCTCAAAATTTTAGATTTTTCCCCACTAAAAAACAAAGTTTAAAGACTATAATCCATGACATATATTTTATATAACATAGGTAAAAATTAAAATAAAATAATGAAGCTCAAACTTATTTTTAATTACCGTTTTTCACATTGTATTATGGTAAATTAGATGTAAATATATTAAATATGTTTCATCTCCATCACAAAATTTCATGTTTCTTCGTCAGTAAGCCAGAGAGATAAAAACTATAAATAAAATGACGAATATTTTTGGTTTTTTCTTCACCATCCCAAAGTCTTAGGTTTTTTGTATCACTAAGAACCACACATAATAGACTATAGTAGGTGTAAAAAATTAATTATATTTTATTTTTCAACTCCATCACAAAATTTTAGATTTTCCCCACTATAAAACAAAGTTTAAAGACTATAATCCATGACATATATTTATATAACATAGGTAAAAATTAAAATTAAATAATGAAGCTCAAACTTATTTATACTTACCTTATTTCACATTGAATTATGGTAAATTAGATGTAAATATATTCAATATGTTTCTTGTCCATCACCAAATTTCATGTTTCTTCGTCAGTAGGCCAGAGAGTTAAAAACTATAAATGAATGACGATTTTTGGTTTTTTCTTCACCATCCCAAAGTCTTAGGTTTTTTGTATCACTAAGCACCACACATAATAGACTATAGTAGGTGTAAAAAATTAATTATATTTTATTTTTCAACTCCATCTCAAAATTTTAGATTTTTCCCCACTAAAAAACAAAGTTTAAAGACTATAATCCATGACTTATATTTTATATAACATAGGTAAAAATTGAAATTAAATAATGAAGCTCAAACTTATTTATAATTACCGTTTTTCACATTGTATTATGGTAAATTAGATGTAAATATATTCAATATGTTTCATCACCATCACAAAATTTCATGTTTCTTCGTCAGTAAGCCAGAGAGTTAAAAGACTATAAATGAATGACGAATATTTTAGGTTTTTTATTCACCATCCCAAAGTCTTAGGTTTTTTTTATCATTAAGCACCACACATAATAGACTATAGTAGGTGTAAAAAATTAATTATATTTTATTTTTCAACTCCATCACAAAATTTTAGATTTTTCCCCACTAAAAAACAAAGTTTAAAGACTATAATCCATGACATATATTTTATATAACATAGGTAAAAATTAAAATTAAATAATGAAGCTCAAACTTATTTATAATTACCGTTTTTCACATTATATTATGGTAAATTAGATGTAAATATATTCAATATGTTTCATCTCCATCACAAAATTTCATGTTTCTTCGTCAGTAAGCCAGAGAGTTAAAAACTATAAATAAATGACGAATATTTTTGGTTTTTTCTTCACCATCCCAAAGTCTTAGGTTTTTTGTATCACTAAGAACCACACATAATAGACTATAGTAGGTGTAAAAAATTAATTATATATTATTTTTCAACTCCATCACAAAATTTTAGATTTTCCCCACTATAAAACAAAGTTTAAAGACTATAATCCATGACATATATTTATATAACATAGGTAAAAATTAAAATTAAATAATGAAGCTCAAACTTATTTATACTTACCTTATTTCACATTGAATTATGGTAAATTAGATGTAAATATATTCAATATGTTTCTTGTCCATCACCAAATTTCATGTTTCTTCGTCAGTAAGCCAGAGAGTTAAAAACTATAAATGAATGACGAATATTTTTGGTTTTTTCTTCACCATCCCAAAGTCTTAGGTTTTTTGTATCACTAAACACCACACATAATAGACTATAGTAGGTGTAAAAAATTAATTATATTTTATTTTTCAACTCCATCTCAAAATTTTAGATTTTTCCCCACTAAAAAACAAAGTTTAAAGACTATAATCCATGACTTATATTTTATATACTATAGGTAAAAATTAAAATTAAATAATGAAGCTCAAACTTATTTATAATTACCGTTTTTCACATTGTATTATGGTAAATTGGATGTAAATATATTCAATATGTTTCATCTCCATCACAAAATTTCATGTTTCTTCGTCAGTAAGCGAGAGAGTTAAAAGACTATAAATGAATGACAAATATTTTAGGTTTTTTATTCACCATCCCAAAGTCTTAGGTTTTTTTTATCATTAAGCACCACACATAATAGACTATAGTAGGTGTAAAAAATTAATTATATTTTATTTTTCAACTCCATCACAAAATTTTAGATTTTTCCCCACTAAAAAACAAAGTTTAAAGACTATAATCCATGACATATATTCATATAACATAGGTAAAAATTAAAATTAAATAATGAAGCTCAAACTTATTTATAATTACCATTTTTCACATTGTATTATGGTAAATTAGATGTAAATATATTCAATATGTTTCATATCCATCACAAAATTTCATGTTTCTTCGTCAGTAAGCCAGAGAGTTAAAAGACTATAAATGAATGACGAATATTTTAGGTTTTTTATTCACCATCCCAAAGTCTTAGGTTTTTTTTATCATTAAGCACCACACATAATAGACTATAGTAGGTGTAAAAAATTAATTATATTTTATTTTTCAACTCCATCACAAAATTTTAGATTTTCCCCACTATAAAACAAAGTTTAAAGACTATAATCCATGACATATATTTATATAACATAGGTAAAAATTAAAATTAAATAATGAAGCTCAAACTTATTTATACTTACCTTATTTCACATTGAATTATGGTAAATTAGATGTAAATATATTCAATATGTTTCTTGTCCATCACCAAATTTCATGTTTCTTCGTCAGTAAGCCAGAGAGTTAAAAACTATAAATGAATGACGAATATTTTTGGTTTTTTCTTCACCATCCCAAAGTCTTAGGTTTTTTGTATCACTAAGCACCACACATAATAGACTATAGTAGGTGTAAAAAATTAATTATATTTTATTTTTCAACTCCATCTCAAAATTTTAGATTTTTCCCCACTAAAAAACAAAGTTTAAAGACTATAATCCATGACTTATATTTTATATACTATAGGTAAAACTTAAAATTAAATAATAAAGCTCAAACTTATTTATAATTACCATTTTTCACATTGTATTATGGTAAATTAGATGTAAATATATTCAATATGTTTCATCTCCATCACAAAATTTCATGTTTCTTCGTCAGTAAGCCAGAGAGTTAAAAGACTATAAATGAATGACGAATATTTTAGGTTTTTTATTCACCATCCCAAAGTCTTAGGTTTTTTTTATCATTAAGCACCACACATAATAGACTATAATAGGTGTAAAAAATTAATTATATTTTATTTTTCAACTCCATCACAAAATTTTAGATTTTTCCCCACTAAAAAACAAAGTTTAAAGACTATAATCCATGACATATATTTTATATAACATAGGTAAAAATTAAAATTAAATAATGAAGCTCAAACTTATTTATAATTACCGTTTTTCACATTGTATTATGGTAAATTAGATGTAAATATATTCAATATGTTTCATCTCCATCACAAAATTTCATGTTTCTTCGTCAGTAAGCCAGAGAGTTAAAAACTATAAATAAATGACGAATATTTTTGGTTTTTTCTTCACCATCCCAAAGTCTTAGGTTTTTTGTATCACTAAGAACCACACATAATAGACTATAGTAGGTGTAAAAAATTAATTATATTTTATTTTTCTACTCCATCACAAAATTTTAGATTTTCCCCACTATAAAACAAAGTTTAAAGACTATAATCCATGACATATATTTATATAACATAGGTAAAAATTAAAATTAAATAATGAAGCTCAAACTTATTTATACTTACCTTATTTCACATTGAATTATGGTAAATTAGATGTAAATATATTCAATATGTTTCTTGTCCATCACCAAATTTCATGTTTCTTCGTCAGTAAGCCAGAGAGTTAAAAACTATAAATGAATGACGAATATTTTTGGTTTTTTCTTCTCCATCCCAAAGTCTTAGGTTTTTTGTATCACTAAGCACCACAAATAATAGACTATAGTAGGTGTAAAAAATTAATTATATTTTATTTTTCAACTCCATCTCAAAATTTTAGATTTTTCCTCACTAAAAAACAAAGTTTAAAGACTATAATCCATGACTTATATTTTATATACTATAGGTAAAAATTAAAATTAAATAATGAAGCTCAAACTTATTTATAATTACCTTTTTCACATTGTATTATGGTAAATTAGATGTAAATATATTCAATATGTTTCATCTCCATCACAAAATTTCATGTTTCTTCGTTAGTAAGCCAGAGAGTTAAAAGACTATAAATGAATGACGAATATTTTAGGTTTTTTATTCACCATCCCAAAGTCTTAGGTTTTTTTATCATTAAGCACCACACATAATAGACTATAGTAGGTGTAAAAAATTAATTATATTTTATTTTTCAACTCCATCACAAAATTTTAGATTTTCCCCACTATAAAACAAAGTTTAAAGACTATAATCCATGACATATATTTATATAACATAGGTAAAAATTAAAATTAAATAATGAAGCTCAAACTTATTTATACTTACCTTATTTCACATTGAATTATGGTAAATTAGATGTAAATATATTCAATATGTTTCTTGTCCATCACCAAATTTCATGTTTCTTCGTCAGTAAGCCAGAGAGTTAAAAACTATAAATGAATGACGAATATTTTTGGTTTTTTCTTCACCATCCCAAAGTCTTAGGTTTTTTGTATCACTAAGCACCACACATAATAGACTATAGTAGGTGTAAAAAATTAATTATATTTTATTTTTCAACTCCATCTCAAAATTTTAGATTTTTCCCCACTAAAAAACAAAGTTTAAAGACTATAATCCATGACTTATATTTTATATACTATAGGTAAAACTTAAAATTAAATAATAAAGCTCAAACTTATTTATAATTACCGTTTTTCACATTGTATTATGGTAAATTAGATGTAAATATATTCAATATGTTTCATCTCCATCACAAAATTTCATGTTTCTTCGTCAGTAAGCCAGAGAGTTAAAAGACTATAAATGAATGACGAATATTTTAGGTTTTTTATTCACCATCCCAAAGTCTTAGGTTTTTTTTATCATTAAGCACCACACATAATAGACTATAATAGGTGTAAAAAATTAATTATATTTTATTTTTCAACTCCATCATAAAATTTTAGATTTTTCCCCACTAAAAAACAAAGTTTAAAGACTATAATCCATGACATATATTTTATATAACATAGGTAAAAATTAAAATTAAATAATGAAGCTCAAACTTATTTATAATTACCGTTTTTCACATTGTATTATGGTAAATTAGATGTAAATATATTCAATATGTTTCATCTCCATCACAAAATTTCATGTTTCTTCGTCAGTAAGCCAGAGAGTTAAAAACTATAAATAAATGACGAATATTTTTGGTTTTTTCTTCACCATCCCAAAGTCTTAGGTTTTTTGTATCACTAAGAACCACACATAATAGACTATAGTAGGTGTAAAAAATTAATTATATTTTATTTTTCTACTCCATCACAAAATTTTAGATTTTCCCCACTATAAAACAAAGTTTAAAGACTATAATCCATGACATATATTTATATAACATAGGTAAAAATTAAAATTAAATAATGAAGCTCAAACTTATTTATACTTACCTTATTTCACATTGAATTATGGTAAATTAGATGTAAATATATTCAATATGTTTCTTGTCCATCACCAAATTTCATGTTTCTTCGTCAGTAAGCCAGAGAGTTAAAAACTATAAATGAATGACGAATATTTTTGGTTTTTTCTTCTCCATCCCAAAGTCTTAGGTTTTTTGTATCACTAAGCACCACAAATAATAGACTATAGTAGGTGTAAAAAATTAATTATATTTTATTTTTCAACTCCATCTCAAAATTTTAGATTTTTCCCCACTAAAAAACAAAGTTTAAAGACTATAATCCATGACTTATATTTTATATACTATAGGTAAAAATTAAAATTAAATAATGAAGCTCAAACTTATTTATAATTACCTTTTTCACATTGTATTATGGTAAATTAGATGTAAATATATTCAATATGTTTCATCTCCATCACAAAATTTCATGTTTCTTCGTCAGTAAGCCAGAGAGTTAAAAGACTATAAATGAATGACGAATATTTTAGGTTTTTTATTCACCATCCCAAAGTCTTAGGTTTTTTTATCATTAAGCACCACACATAATAGACTATAGTAGGTGTAAAAAATTAATTATATTTTATTTTTCAACTCCATCACAAAATTTTAGATTTTTCCCCACTAAAAAACAAAGTTTAAAGACTATAATCCATGACATATATTCATATAACATAGGTAAAAATTAAAATTAAATAATGAAGCTCAAACTTATTTATAATTACCGTTTTTCACATTGTATTATGGTAAATTAGATGTAAATATATTCAATATGTTTCATATCCATCACAAAATTTCATGTTTCTTCGTCAGTAAGCCAGAGAGTTAAAAGACTATAAATGAATGACGAATATTTTAGGTTTTTTATTCACCATCCCAAAGTCTTAGGTTTTTTTTATCATTAAGCACCACACATAATAGACTATAGTAGGTGTAAAAAATTAATTATATTTTATTTTTCAACTCCATCACAAAATTTTAGATTTTCCCCACTATAAAACAAAGTTTAAAGACTATAATCCATGACATATATTTATATAACATAGGTAAAAATTAAAATTAAATAATGAAGCTCAAACTTATTTATACTTACCTTATTTCACATTGAATTATGGTAAATTAGATGTAAATATATTCAATATGTTTCTTGTCCATCACCAAATTTCATGTTTCTTCGTCAGTAAGCCAGAGAGTTAAAAACTATAAATGAATGACGAATATTTTTGGTTTTTTCTTCACCATCCCAAAGTCTTAGGTTTTTTGTATCACTAAGCACCACACATAATAGACTATAGTAGGTGTAAAAAATTAATTATATTTTATTTTTCAACTCCATCTCAAAATTTTAGATTTTTCCCCACTAAAAAACAAAGTTTAAAGAATATATTCCATGACTTATATTTTATATACTATAGGTAAAACTTAAAATTAAATAATGAAGCTCAAACTTATTTATAATTACCGTTTTTCACATTGTATTATGGTAAATTAGATGTAAATATATTCAATATGTTTCATCTCCATCACAAAATTTCATGTTTCTTCGTCAGTAAGCCAGAGAGTTAAAAGACTATAAATGAATGACGAATATTTTAGGTTTTTTATTCACCATCCCAAAGTCTTAGGTTTTTTTTATCATTAAGCACCACACATAATAGACTATAGTAGGTGTAAAAAATTAATTATATTTTATTTTTCAACTCCATCACAAAATTTTAGATTTTCCCCACTATAAAACAAAGTTTAAAGACTATAATCCATGACATATATTTATATAACATAGGTAAAAATTAAAATTAAATAATGAAGCTCAAACTTATTTATACTTACCTTATTTCACATTGAATTATGGTAAATTAGATGTAAATATATTCAATATGTTTCTTGTCCATCACCAAATTTCATGTTTCTTCGTCAGTAAGCCAGAGAGTTAAAAACTATAAATGAATGACGAATATTTTTGGTTTTTTCTTCACCATCCCAAAGTCTTAGGTTTTTTGTATCACTAAGCACCACAAATAATAGACTATAGTAGGTGTAAAAAATTAATTATATTTTATTTTTCAACTCCATCTCAAAATTTTAGATTTTTCCCCACTAAAAAACAAAGTTTAAAGACTATAATCCATGACTTATATTTTATATACTATAGGTAAAAATTAAAATTAAATAATGAAGCTCAAACTTATTTATAATTACCGTTTTCACATTGTATTATGGTAAATTAGATGTAAATATATTCAATATGTTTCATCTCCATCACAAAATTTCATGTTTCTTCGTCAGTAAGCCAGAGAGTTAAAAGACTATAAATGAATGACGAATATTTTAGGTTTTTTATTCACCATCCCAAAGTCTTAGGTTTTTTTTATCATTAAGCACCACACATAATAGACTATAGTAGGTGTAAAAAATTAATTATATTTTATTTTTCAACTCCATCACAAAATTTTAGATTTTTCCCCACTAAAAAACAAAGTTTAAAGACTATAATCCATGACATATATTTTATATAACATAGGTAAAAATTAAAATTAAATAATGAAGCTCAAACTTATTTATAATTACCGTTTTTCACATTGTATTATGGTAAATTAGATGTAAATATATTCAATATGTTTCATCTCCATCACAAAATTTCATGTTTCTTCGTCAGTAAGCCAGAGAGTTAAAAACTATAAATAAATGACGAATATTTTTGGTTTTTTCTTCACCATCCCAAAGTCTTAGGTTTTTTGTATCACTAAGAACCACACATAATAGACTATAGTAGGCGTAAAAAATTAATTATATATTATTTTTCAACTCCATCACAAAATTTTAGATTTTCCCCACTATAAAACAAAGTTTAAAGACTATAATCCATGACATATATTTATATAACATAGGTAAAAATTAAAATTAAATAATGAAGCTCAAACTTATTTATACTTACCTTATTTCACATTGAATTATGGTAAATTAGATGTAAATATATTCAATATGTTTCTTGTCCATCACCAAATTTCATGTTTCTTCGTCAGTAAGCCAGAGAGTTAAAAACTATAAATGAATGACGAATATTTTTGGTTTTTTCTTCACCATCCCAAAGTCTTAGGTTTTTTGTATCACTAAACACCACACATAATAGACTATAGTAGGTGTAAAAAATTAATTATATTTTATTTTTCAACTCCATCTCAAAATTTTAGATTTTTCCCCACTAAAAAACAAAGTTTAAAGACTATAATCCATGACTTATATTTTATATACTATAGGTAAAAATTAAAATTAAATAATGAAGCTCAAACTTATTTATAATTACCGTTTTTCACATTGTATTATGGTAAATTGGATGTAAATATATTCAATATGTTTCATCTCCATCACAAAATTTCATGTTTCTTCGTCAGTAAGCCAGAGAGTTAAAAGACTATAAATGAATGACAAATATTTTAGGTTTTTTATTCACCATCCCAAAGTCTTAGGTTTTTTTTATCATTAAGCACCACACATAATAGACTATAGTAGGTGTAAAAAATTAATTATATTTTATTTTTCAACTCCATCACAAAATTTTAGATTTTCCCCACTATAAAACAAAGTTTAAAGACTATAATCCATGACATATATTTATATAACATAGGTAAAAATTAAAATTAAATAATGAAGCTCAAACTTATTTATACTTACCTTATTTCACATTGAATTATGGTAAATTAGATGTAAATATATTCAATATGTTTCTTGTCCATCACCAAATTTCATGATTCTTCGTCAGTAAGCCAGAGAGTTAAAAACTATAAATGAATGACGAATATTTTTGGTTTTTTCTTCACCATCCCAAAGTCTTAGGTTTTTTGTATCACTAAGCACCACACATAATAGACTATAGTAGGTGTAAAAAATTAATTATATTTTATTTTTCAACTCCATCTCAAAATTTTAGATTTTTCCCCACTAAAAAACAAAGTTTAAAGAATATATTCCATGACTTATATTTTATATACTATAGGTAAAACTTAAAATTAAATAATGAAGCTCAAACTTATTTATAATTACCGTTTTTCACATTGTATTATGGTAAATTAGATGTAAATATATTCAATATGTTTCATCTCCATCACAAAATTTCATGTTTCTTCGTCAGTAAGCCAGAGAGTTAAAAGACTATAAATGAATGACGAATATTTTAGGTTTTTTATTCACCATCCCAAAGTCTTAGGTTTTTTTTATCATTAAGCACCACACATAATAGACTATAGTAGGTGTAAAAAATTAATTATATTTTATTTTTCAACTCCATCACAAAATTTTAGATTTTCCCCACTATAAAACAAAGTTTAAAGACTATAATCCATGACATATATTTATATAACATAGGTAAAAATTAAAATTAAATAATGAAGCTCAAACTTATTTATACTTACCTTATTTCACATTGAATTATGGTAAATTAGATGTAAATATATTCAATATGTTTCTTGTCCATCACCAAATTTCATGTTTCTTCGTCAGTAAGCCAGAGAGTTAAAAACTATAAATGAATGACGAATATTTTTGGTTTTTTCTTCACCATCCCAAAGTCTTAGGTTTTTTGTATCACTAAGCACCACAAATAATAGACTATAGTAGGTGTAAAAAATTAATTATATTTTATTTTTCAACTCCATCTCAAAATTTTAGATTTTTCCCCACTAAAAAACAAAGTTTAAAGACTATAATCCATGACTTATATTTTATATACTATAGGTAAAAATTAAAATTAAATAATGAAGCTCAAACTTATTTATAATTACCGTTTTCACATTGTATTATGGTAAATTAGATGTAAATATATTCAATATGTTTCATCTCCATCACAAAATTTCATGTTTCTTCGTCAGTAAGCCAGAGAGTTAAAAGACTATAAATGAATGACGAATATTTTAGGTTTTTTATTCACCATCCCAAAGTCTTAGGTTTTTTTTATCATTAAGCACCACACATAATAGACTATAGTAGGTGTAAAAAATTAATTATATTTTATTTTTCAACTCCATCACAAAATTTTAGATTTTTCCCCACTAAAAAACAAAGTTTAAAGACTATAATCCATGACATATATTTTATATAACATAGGTAAAAATTAAAATTAAATAATGAAGCTCAAACTTATTTATAATTACCGTTTTTCACATTGTATTATGGTAAATTAGATGTAAATATATTCAATATGTTTCATCTCCATCACAAAATTTCATGTTTCTTCGTCAGTAAGCCAGAGAGTTAAAAACTATAAATAAATGACGAATATTTTTGGTTTTTTCTTCACCATCCCAAAGTCTTAGGTTTTTTGTATCACTAAGAACCACACATAATAGACTATAGTAGGTGTAAAAAATTAATTATATATTATTTTTCAACTCCATCACAAAATTTTAGATTTTCCCCACTATAAAACAAAGTTTAAAGACTATAATCCATGACATATATTTATATAACATAGGTAAAAATTAAAATTAAATAATGAAGCTCAAACTTATTTATACTTACCTTATTTCACATTGAATTATGGTAAATTAGATGTAAATATATTCAATATGTTTCTTGTCCATCACCAAATTTCATGTTTCTTCGTCAGTAAGCCAGAGAGTTAAAAACTATAAATGAATGACGAATATTTTTGGTTTTTTCTTCACCATCCCAAAGTCTTAGGTTTTTTGTATCACTAAACACCACACATAATAGACTATAGTAGGTGTAAAAAATTAATTATATTTTATTTTTCAACTCCATCTCAAAATTTTAGATTTTTCCCCACTAAAAAACAAAGTTTAAAGACTATAATCCATGACTTATATTTTATATACTATAGGTAAAAATTAAAATTAAATAATGAAGCTCAAACTTATTTATAATTACCGTTTTTCACATTGTATTATGGTAAATTGGATGTAAATATATTCAATATGTTTCATCTCCATCACAAAATTTCATGTTTCTTCGTCAGTAAGCCAGAGAGTTAAAAGACTATAAATGAATGACAAATATTTTAGGTTTTTTATTCACCATCCCAAAGTCTTAGGTTTTTTTTATCATTAAGCACCACACATAATAGACTATAGTAGGTGTAAAAAATTAATTATATTTTATTTTTCAACTCCATCACAAAATTTTAGATTTTCCCCACTATAAAACAAAGTTTAAAGACTATAATCCATGACATATATTTATATAACATAGGTAAAAATTAAAATTAAATAATGAAGCTCAAACTTATTTTTACTTACCTTATTTCACATTGAATTATGGTAAATTAGATGTAAATATATTCAATATGTTTCTTGTCCATCACCAAATTTCATGATTCTTCGTCAGTAAGCCAGAGAGTTAAAAACTATAAATGAATGACGAATATTTTTGGTTTTTTCTTCACCATCCCAAAGTCTTAGGTTTTTTGTATCACTAAGCACCACACATAATAGACTATAGTAGGTGTAAAAAATTAATTATATTTTATTTTTCAACTCCATCTCAAAATTTTAGATTTTTCCCCACTAAAAAACAAAGTTTAAAGAATATATTCCATGACTTATATTTTATATACTATAGGTAAAACTTAAAATTAAATAATGAAGCTCAAACTTATTTATAATTACCGTTTTTCACATTGTATTATGGTAAATTAGATGTAAATATATTCAATATGTTTCATCTCCATCACAAAATTTCATGTTTCTTCGTCAGTAAGCCAGAGAGTTAAAAGACTATAAATGAATGACGAATATTTTAGGTTTTTTATTCACCATCCCAAAGTCTTAGGTTTTTTTTATCATTAAGCACCACACATAATAGACTATAGTAGGTGTAAAAAATTAATTATATTTTATTTTTCAACTCCATCACAAAATTTTAGATTTTCCCCACTATAAAACAAAGTTTAAAGACTATAATCCATGACATATATTTATATAACATAGGTAAAAATTAAAATTAAATAATGAAGCTCAAACTTATTTATACTTACCTTATTTCACATTGAATTATGGTAAATTAGATGTAAATATATTCAATATGTTTCTTGTCCATCACCAAATTTCATGTTTCTTCGTCAGTAAGCCAGAGAGTTAAAAACTATAAATGAATGACGAATATTTTTGGTTTTTTCTTCACCATCCCAAAGTCTTAGGTTTTTTGTATCAATAAGCACCACACATAATAGACTATAGTAGGTGTAAAAAATTAATTATATTTTATTTTTCAACTCCATCTCAAAATTTTAGATTTTTCCCCACTAAAAAACAAAGTTTAAAGACTATAATCCATGACTTATATTTTATATACTATAGGTAAAAATTAAAATTAAATAATGAAGCTCAAACTTATTTATAATTACCGTTTTTCACATTGTATTATGGTAAATTAGATGTAAATATATACAATATGTTTCATCTCCATCACAAAATTTCATGTTTCTTCGTCAGTAAGCCAGAGAGTTAAAAGACTATAAATGAATGACGAATATTTTAGGTTTTTTATTCACCATCCCAAAGTCTTAGGTTTTTTTTATCATTAAGCACCACACATAATAGACTATAGTAGGTGTAAAAAATTAATTATATTTTATTTTTCAACTCCATCACAAAATTTTAGATTTTCCCCACTATAAAACAAAGTTTAAAGACTATAATCCATGACATATATTTATATAACATAGGTAAAAATTAAAATTAAATAATGAAGCTCAAACTTATTTATACTTACCTTATTTCACATTGAATTATGGTAAATTAGATGTAAATATATTCAATATGTTTCTTGTCCATCACCAAATTTCATGTTTCTTCGTCAGTAAGCCAGAGAGTTAAAAACTATAAATGAATGACGAATATTTTTGGTTTTTTCTTCACCATCCCAAAGTCTTAGGTTTTTTGTATCACTAAGCACCACACATAATAGACTATATTAGGTGTAAAAAATTAATTATATTTTATTTTTCAACTCCATCACAAAATTTTATATTTTTCCCCACTAAAAAACAATGTTTAAAGACTATAATCCATGACATATATTTTATATAACATAGGTAAAAATTAAAATTAAATAATGAAGCTGAAACTTATTTATAATTACCGTTTTTCACATTGTATTATGGTAAATTAGATGTAAATATATTCAATATGTTTCATCTCCATCACAAAATTTCATGTTTCTTCGTCAGTAAGCCAGAGAGTTAAAAACTATAAATAAATGACGAATATTTTTGGTTTTTTCTTCACCATCCCAAAGTCTTAGGTTTTTTGTATCACTCAGAACCACACATAATAGACTATAGTAGGTGTAAAAAATTAATTATATTTTATTTTTCAACTCCATCACAAAATTTTAGATTTTCCCCACTATAAAACAAAGTTTAAAGACTATAATCCATGACATATATTTATATAACATAGGTAAAAATTAAAATTAAATAATGAAGCTCAAACTTATTTATACTTACCTTATTTCACATTGAATTATGGTAAATTAGATGTAAATATATTCAATATGTTTCTTGTCCATCACCAAATTTCATGTTTCTTCGTCAGTAAGCCAGAGAGTTAAAAACTATAAATGAATGACGAATATTTTTGGTTTTTTCTTCACCATCCCAAAGTCTTAGGTTTTTTGTATCACTAAGCACCACACATAATAGACTATAGTAGGTGTAAAAAATTAATTATATTTTATTTTTCAACTCCATCTCAAAATTTTAGATTTTTCCCCACTAAAAAACAAAGTTTAAAGACTATAATCCATGACTTATATTTTATATACTATAGGTAAAAATTAAAATTAAATAATGAAGCTCAAACTTATTTATAATTACCGTTTTTCACATTGTATTATGGTAAATTAGATGTAAATATATTCAATATGTTTCATCTCCATCACAAAATTTCATGTTTCTTCGTCAGTAAGCCAGAGAGTTAAAAGACTATAAATGAATGACGAATATTTTAGGTTTTTTATTCACCATCCCAAAGTCTTAGGTTTTTTTTATCATTAAGCACCACACATAATAGACTATAGTAGGTGTAAAAAATTAATTATATTTTATTTTTCAACTCCATCACAAAATTTTATATTTTTCCCCACTAAAAAACAAAGTTTAAAGACTATAATCCATGACATATATTTTATATAACATAGGTAAAAATTAAAATTAAATAATGAAGCTGAAACTTATTTATAATTACAGTTTTTCACATTGTATTATGGTAAATTAGATGTAAATATATTCAATATGTTTCATCTCCATCACAAAATTTCATGTTTCTTCGTCAGTAAGCCAGAGAGTTAAAAACTATAAATAAATGACGAATATTTTTGGTTTTTTCTTCACCATCCCAAAGTCTTAGGTTTTTTGTATCACTCAGAACCACACATAATAGACTATAGTAGGTGTAAAAAATTATTATATTTTATTTTTCAACTCCATCACAAAATTTTAGATTTTCCCCACTATAAAACAAAGTTTAAAGACTATAATCCATGACATATATTTATATAACATAGGTAAAAATTAAAATTAAATAATGAAGCTCAAACTTATTTATACTTACCTTATTTCACATTGAATTATGGTAAATTAGATGTAAATATATTCAATATGTTTCTTGTCCATCACCAAATTTCATGTTTCTTCGTCAGTAAGCCAGAGAGTTAAAAACTATAAATGAATGACGAATATTTTTGGTTTTTTCTTCACCATCCCAAAGTCTTAGGTTTTTTGTATCACTAAGCACCACACATAATAGACTATATTAGGTGTAAAAAATTAATTATATTTTATTTTTCAACTCCATCTCAAAATTTTAGATTTTTCCCCACTAAAAAACAAAGTTTAAAGACTATAATCCATGACTTATATTTTATATACTATAGGTAAAAATAAAAATTAAATAATGAAGCTCAAACTTATTTATAATTACCGTTTTTCACATTGTATTATGGTAAATTAGATGTAAATATATTCAATATGTTTCATCTCCATCACAAAATTTCATGTTTCTTCGTCAGTAAGCCAGAGAGTTAAAAGACTATAAATGAATGACGAATATTTTAGGTTTTTTATTCACCAACCCAAAGTCTTAAGTTTTTTTTATCATTAAGCACCACACATAATAGACTATAGTAGGTGTAAAAAATTAATTATATTTTATTTTTCAACTCCATCACAAAATTTTAGATTTTCCCCACTATAAAACAAAGTTTAAAGACTACAATCCATGACTTATATTTTATATACTATAGGTAAAAATTAAAATTAAATTATGAAGCTCAAACTTATTTATAATTACCGTTTTTCACATTGTATTATGGTAAATTAGATGTAAATATATTCAATATGTTTCATCTCCATCACAAAATTTCATGTTTCTCCGTCAGTAAGCCAGAGCGTTAAAAGACTATAAATGAATGACGAATATTTTAGGTTTTTTATTCACCATCCCAAAGTCTTAGGTTTTTTTTATCATTTAGCACCACACATAATAGACTATAGTAGGTGTAAAAAATTAATTATATTTTATTTTTCAACTCCATCACAAATTTTAGATTTTTCCCCACTAAAAAACAAAGTTTAAAGACTATAATCCATGACATATATTTTATATAACATAGGTAAAAATTAAAATTAAATAATGAAGCTCAAACTTATTTATAATTACCTTTTTTCACATTGGATTATGGTAAATTAGATGTAAATATATTCAATATGTTTCATGTCCATCACAAAATTTCATATTTCTTCGTCAGTAAGCCAGAGAGTTAAAAACTATAAATAAATGACGAATATTTTTGGTTTTTTCTTCACCATCCCAAAGTCTTAGGTTTTTTGTATCACTAAGAACCACACATAATAGACTATAGTAGGTGTAAAAAATTAATTATATTTTATTTTTCAACTCCATCACAAAATTTTAGATTTTCCCCACTATAAAACAAAGTTTAAAGACTATAATCCATGACATATATTTATATAACATAGGTAAAAATTAAAATTAAATAATGAAGCTCAAACTTATTTATACTTACCTTATTCCACATTGAATTATGGTAAATTAGATGTAAATATATTCAATATGTTTCTTGTCCATCACCAAATTTATGTTTCTTCGTCAGTAAGCCAGAGAGTTAAAAACTATAAATGAATGACGAATATTTTTGGTTTTTTCTTCACCATCCCAAAGTCTTAGGTTTTTTGTATCACTAAGCACCACACATAATAGACTATAGTAGGTGTAAAAAATTAATTATATTTTATTTTTCAACTCCATCTCAAAATTTTAGATTTTTCCCCACTAAAAAACAAAGTTTAAAGACTATAATCCATGACTTATATTTTATATACTATAGGTAAAAATTAAAATTAAATTATGAAGCTCAAACTTATTTATAATTACCGTTTTTCACATTGTATTATGGTAAATTAGATGTAAATATATTCAATATGTTTCATCTCCATCACAAAATTTCATGTTTCTCCGTCAGTAAGCCAGAGAGTTAAAAGACTATAAATGAATGACGAATATTTTAGGTTTTTTATTCACCATCCCAAAGTCTTAGGTTTTTTTTATCATTAAGAACCACACATAATAGACTATAGTAGGTGTAAAAAATTAATTATATTTTATTTTTCAACTCCATCACAAAATTTTAGATTTTTCCCCACTAAAAAACAAAGTTTAAAGACTATAATCCATGACATATATTTTATATAACATAGGTAAAAATTAAAATTAAATAATGAAGCTCAAACTTATTTATAATTACCGTTTTTCACATTGGATTATGGTAAATTAGATGTAAATATATTCAATATGTTTCATCTCCATCACAAAATTTCATGTTTCTTCGTCAGTAAGCCAGAGAGTTAAAAACTATAAATAAATGACGAATATTTTTGGTTTTTTCTTCACCATCCAAAGTCTTAGGTTTTTTGTATCACTAAGAACCACACATAATAGACTATAGTAGGTGTAAAAAATTAATTATATTTTATTTTTCAACTCCATCATAAAATTTTAGATTTTCCCCACTATAAAACAAAGTTTAAAGACTATAATCCATGACATATATTTATATAACATAGGTAAAAATTAAAATTAAATAATGAAGCTCAAACTTATTTATACTTACCTTATTTCACATTGAATTATGGTAAATTAGATGTAAATATATTCAATATGTTTCTTGTCCATCACCAAATTTCATGTTTCTTCGTCAGTAAGCCAGAGAGTTAAAAACTTTAAATGAATGACGAATATTTTTGGTTTTTTCTTCACCATCCCAAAGTCTTAGGTTTTTTGTATCACTAAGCACCACACATAATAGACTATAGTAGGTGTAAAAAATTAATTATATTTTATTTTTCAACTCCATCTCAAAATTTTAGATTTTTCCCCACTAAAAAACAAAGTTTAAAGACTATAATCCATGACTTATATTTTATATACTATAGGTAAAAATTAAAATTAAATAATGAAGCTCAAACTTATTTATAATTACCGTTTTTCACATTGTATTATGGTAAATTAGATGTAAATATATTCAATATGTTTCATCTCCATCAAAAATTTCATGTTTCTTCGTCAGTAAGCCAGAGAGTTAAAAGACTATAAATGAATGACGAATATTTTAGGTTTTTTATTCACCATCCCAAAGTCTTAGGTTTTTTTTATCATTAAGCACCACACATAATAGACTATAGTAGGTGTAAAAAATTAATTATATTTTATTTTTCAACTCCATCACAAAATTTTATATTTTTCCCCACTAAAAAACAAAGTTTAAAGACTATAATCCATGACATATATTTTATATAACATAGGTAAAAATTAAAATTAAATAATGAAGCTGAAACTTATTTATAATTACAGTTTTTCACATTGTATTATGGTAAATTAGATGTAAATATATTCAATATGTTTCATCTCCATCACAAAATTTCATGTTTCTTCGTCAGTAAGCCAGAGAGTTAAAAACTATAAATAAATGACGAATATTTTTGGTTTTTTCTTCACCATCCCAAAGTCTTAGGTTTTTTGTATCACTCAGAACCACACATAATAGACTATAGTAGGTGTAAAAAATTAATTATATTTTATTTTTCAACTCCATCACAAAATTTTAGATTTTCCCCACTATAAAACAAAGTTTAAAGACTATAATCCATGACATATATTTATATAACATAGGTAAAAATTAAAATTAAATAATGAAGCTCAAACTTATTTATACTTACCTTATTTCACATTGAATTATGGTAAATTAGATGTAAATATATTCAATATGTTTCTTGTCCATCACCAAATTTCATGTTTCTTCGTCAGTAAGCCAGAGAGTTAAAAACTATAAATGAATGACGAATATTTTTGGTTTTTTCTTCACCATCCCAAAGTCTTAGGTTTTTTGTATCACTAAGCACCACACATAATAGACTATAGTAGGTGTAAAAAATTAATTATATTTTATTTTTCAACTCCATCTCAAAATTTTAGATTTTTCCCCACTAAAAAACAAAGTTTAAAGACTATAATCCATGACTTATATTTTATATACTATAGGTAAAAATTAAAATTAAATAATGAAGCTCAAACTTATTTATAATTACCGTTTTTCACATTGTATTATGGTAAATTAGATGTAAATATATTCAATATGTTTCATCTCCATCACAAAATTTCATGTTTCTTCGTCAGTAAGCCAGAGAGTTAAAAGACTATAAATGAATGACGAACATTTTAGGTTTTTTATTCACCATCCCAAAGTCTTAGGTTTTTTTTATCATTTAGCACCACACATAATAGACTATAGTAGGTGTAAAAAATTAATTATATTTTATTTTTCAACTCCATCACAAAATTTTAGATTTTTCCCCACTAAAAAACAAAGTTTAAAGACTATAATCCATGACATATATTTTATATAACATAGGTAAAAATTAAAATTAAATAATGAAGCTGAAACTTATTTATAATTACAGTTTTTCACATTGTATTATGGTAAATTAGATGTAAATATATTCAATATGTTTCATCTCCATCACAAAATTTCATGTTTCTTCGTCAGTAAGCAGAGAGTTAAAAACTATAAATAAATGACGAATATTTTTGGTTTTTTCTTCACCATCCCAAAGTCTTAGGTTTTTTGTATCACTAAGAACCACACATAATAGACTATAGTAGGTGTAAAAAATTAATTATATTTTATTTTTCAACTCCATCATAAAATTTTGGATTTTCCCCACTATAAAACAAAGTTTAAAGACTATAATCCATGACATATATTTATATAACATAGGTAAAAATTAAAATTAAATAATGAAGCTCAAACTTATTTATACTTACCTTATTTCACATTGAATTATGGTAAATTAGATGTAAATATATTCAATATGTTTCTTGTCCATCACCAAATTTCATGTTTCTTCGTCAGTAAGCAAGAGAGTTAAAAACTATAAATGAATGACGAATATTTTTGGTTTTTTCTTCACCATCCCAAAGTCTTAGGTTTTTTGTATCACTAAGCACCACACATAATAGACTATAGTAGGTGTAAAAAATTAATTATATTTTATTTTTCAACTCCATCTCAAAATTTTAGATTTTTCCCCACTAAAAAACAATGTTTAAAGACTATAATCCATGACTTATATTTTATATACTATAGGTAAAAATTAAAATTAAATAATGAAGCTCAAACTTATTTATAATTACCGTTTTTCACATTGTATTATGGTAAATTAGATGTAAATATATTCAATATGTTTCATCTCCATCACAAAATTTCATGTTTCTTCGTCAGTAAGCCAGAGAGTTAAAAGACTATAAATGAATGACGAACATTTTAGGTTTTTTATTCACCATCCCAAAGTCTTAGGTTTTTTTTATCATTTAGCACCACACATAATAGACTATAGTAGGTGTAAAAAATTAATTATATTTTATTTTTCAACTCCATCACAAAACTTTAGATTTTTCCCCACTAAAAAACAAAGTTTAAAGACTATAATCCATGACATATATTTTATATAACATAGGTAAAAATTAAAATTAAATAATGAAGCTGAAACTTATTTATAATTACAGTTTTTCACATTGTATTATGGTAAATTAGATGTAAATATATTCAATATGTTTCATCTCCATCACAAAATTTCATGTTTCTTCGTCAGTAAGCCAGAGAGTTAAAAACTATAAATAAATGACGAATAATTTTGGTTTTTTCTTCACCATCCCAAAGTCTTAGGTTTTTTGTATCACTAAGAACCACACATAATAGACTATAGTAGGTGTAAAAAATTAATTATATTTTATTTTTCAACTCCATCATAAAATTTTAGATTTTCCCCACTATAAAACAAAGTTTAAAGACTATAATCCATGACATATATTTATATAACATAGGTAAAAATTAAAATTAAATAATGAAGCTCAAACTTATTTATACATACCTTATTTCACATTGAATTATGGTAAATTAGATGTAAATATATTCAATATGTTTCTTGTCCATCACCAAATTTCATGTTTCTTCGTCAGTAAGCCAGAGAGTTAAAAACTATAAATGAATGACGAATATTTTTGGTTTTTTCTTCACCATCCCAAAGTCTTAGGTTTTTTGTATCACTAAGCACCACACATAATAGACTATAGTAGGTGTAAAAAATTAATTATATTTTATTTTTCAACTCCATCTCAAAATTTTAGATTTTTCCCCACTAAAAAACAAAGTTTAAAGACTATAATCCATGACTTATATTTTATATACTATAGGTAAAAATTAAAATTAAATAATGAAGCTCAAACTTATTTATAATTACCGTTTTTCACATTGTATTATGGTAAATTAGATGTAAATATATTCAATATGTTTCATCTCCATCACAAAATTTCATGTTTCTTCGTTAGTAAGCCAGAGAGTTAAAAGACTATAAATGAATGACGAACATTTTAGGTTTTTTATTCACCATCCCAAAGTCTTAGGTTTTTTTTATCATTAAGCACCACACATAATAGACTATAGTAGGTGTAAAAAATTAATTATATTTTATTTTTCAACTCCATCACAAAATTTTAGATTTTTCCCCACTAAAAAACAAAGTTTAAAGACTATAATCCATGACATATATTTTATATAACGTAGGTAAAAATTAAAATTAAATAATGAAGCTCAAACTTATTTATAATTACCGTATTCACATTGTATTATGGTAAATTAGATGTAAATATATTCAATATGTTTCATCTCCATCACAAAATTTCATGTTTCTTCGTCAGTAAGCCAGAGAGTTAAAAACTATAAATAAATGACGAATATTTTTGGTTTTTTCTTCACCATCCCAAAGTCTTAGGTTTTTTGTATCACTAAGAACCACACATAATAGACTATAGTAGGTGTAAAAAATTAATTATATTTTATTTTTCAACTCCATCACAAAATTTTAGATTTTCCCCACTATAAAACAAAGTTTAAAGACTATAATCCATGACATATATTTATATAACATAGGTAAAAATTAAAATTAAATAATGAAGCTCAAACTTATTTATACTTACCTTATTTCACATTGAATTATGGTAAATTAGACGTAAATATATTCAATATGTTTCTTGTCCATCACCAAATTTCATGTTTCTTCGTCAGTAAGCCAGAGAGTTAAAAACTATAAATGAATGACGAATATTTTTGGTTTTTTCTTCACCATCCCAAAGTCTTAGGTTTTTTGTATCACTAAGCACCACACATAATAGACTATAGTAGGTGTAAAAAATTAATTATATATTATTTTTCAACTCCATCACAAAATTTTAGATTTTTCCCCACTATAAAACAAAGTTTAAAGACTATAATCCATGACATATATTTTATATAACATAGGTAAAAATTAAAATTAAATAATGAAGCTCAAACTTATTTATACTTACCTTTTTCCACATTGAATTATGGTAAATTAGATGTAGATATATTCAATATGTTTCTTCTCCATCACCAATTTCATGTTTCTTCGTCAGTAAGCCAGAGAGTTAAAAACTATAAATGAATGACGAATATTTTTGGTTTTTTCTTTAACATCCAAATATCTTAGGTTTTTTTATCACTAAGAACCAAACATAATAGTCTATAGTAGGTGTAAAAAAATAATTATATTTTATTTTTCAACTCCATCACAAAATTTTAGATTTTTCCCCACTAAAAATCAAAGTTTAAAGACTATAATCCATGACATATATTTTATATAACATATGTAAAAATTAAAATAAAATAATGAAGCTCAAACTTATTTATACTTACCTTTTTTCACATTGAATTATGGTAAATTAGATGTAAATATATTCAATATGTTTTTTCTCCATCACCAAATTTCATGTTTCTTCGTCAGTAAGCCAGAGAGTTAAAAGACTATAAATGAATGACGAATATTTTAGGGTTTTTCTTCACCATCCCAAAGTCTTAGTTTTTTTTAAAACTAATCACCACAAATAATAGACTATAGTAGGTGTAAAAAATTAATTATATTTTATTTTTCAACTCAATCACAATATTTTAGATTTTTCCCCACTAAAAATCAAAGTTTAAAGACTATAATCCATGACATATATTTTATATAACATATGTAAAAATTAAAATAAAATAATGAAGCTCAAACTTATTTATACTTACCTTTTTTCACATTGAATTATGGTAAATTAGATGTAAATATATTCAATATGTTTCTTCTCCATCACCAAATTTCATGTTTCTTCGTCAGTAAGTCACGGAGTTAAAAACAATAAATGAATGACGAATATTTTAGGTTTTTTCTTCAACATCCAAAAGTCTTAGGTTTTTTGTATCACTAAGCACAAAACATAATAGACTATAGTAGGTGTAAAAAAATAATTATATTTTATTTTTCAACTCCATCACAAAATTTTAGATTTTTCCCCACTAAAAAACAAAGTTTGAAGACTATAATCCATGACAAGTATTTTATATAACATAGGTAAAAATTAAAATTAAATAATGAATCTCAAACTTATTTATACTTACCATTTTTCACAATGTATTATGGTAAATTAGATGTAAATATATTCAATATGTTTCATCTCTATCACAAAATTTCATGTTTCTTCGTCAGTAAGCCAGAGAGTTAAAAGACTATAAATGAATGACGAATATTTTAAGTTTTTTATTCACCATCCCAAAGTCTTAGGTTTTTTGTATCACTAAGCACCACACATAATAGACTATAGTAGTTGTAAATAATTAATTATATTTTATTTTTTAACTCCATCACAAAATTTTAGATTTTCTCCACTATAAAACAAAGTTTAAAGACTATAATCCATGACGTATATTTTATATAACATAGGTAAAAATTAAAATTAAATAATGAAGCTCAAACTTATTTATACTTACCTTTTTTCACATTGATTTATGGTAAATTAGATGTAAATATATTCAATATGTTTCTTCTCCATCACCAAATTTCATGTTTCTTCGTCAGTAAGCCAGGGAGTTAAAAACTATAAATGAATGACGAATATTTTAGGTTTTTTCTTCAACATCCAAAAGTCTTAGGTTTTTTGTATCACTAAGCACCAAACATAATAGTCTATAGTAGGTGTAAAAAAATAATTACATTTTATTTTTCAACTCCATCACAAAATTTTAGATTTTTCCCGACTAAAAAACAAAGTTTAAAGACTATAATCCATGACAAATATTTTATACAACATATGTAAAAATTAAAATTAAATAATGAATCTCAAACTTATTTATACTTACCATTTTTCACAATGTATTATGGTAAATTAGATGTAAATATATTCAATATGTTTCATCTCCATCACAAAATTTCATGTTTCTTCGTCAGTAAGCCAGAGAGTTAAAAGACTATAAATGAATGACGAATATTTTATGGTTTTTCTTCACCATCCCAAAGTCTTAGGTTTTTTGTATCACTAATCACGACAAATAATAGACTATAGTAGGTGTAAAAAATTAATTATATTTTATTTTTCAACTCCATCATAATATTTTAGATTTTTCCCCACTAAAAAACAAAGTTTAAAGACTATAATCCATGACAAATATTTTATATAACATATGTAAAAATTAAAATTAAATAATGAATCTCAAATTTATTTATACTTACCGTTTTTCACAATGTATTATGGTAAATTAGATGTAAATATATTCAATATGTTTCATCTCCATCACAAAATTTCATGTTTCTTCGTCACTAAGCCAAAGAGTTAAAAACTATAAATGAATGACGAATATTTTAGGTTTTTTCTTCAACATCCCAAAGTCTTAGTTTTTTTTATAACTAATCACCACAAATAATAGACTATAGTAGGTGTAACAAATTAATTATATTTTATTTTTCAACTACATCACAAAATTTTAGATTTTCCCCACTATAAAACAAAGTTTAAA
>CAWUDS030004888.1:0-14355 GCA_963859935.3 Lathyrus sativus | reverse complement strand
TCGTCGTTACGTCGCTTTGTCGTTAATTCGCGTTTATAATTCGTGTTTGCTTAATTCACGAAAACATAATCCGTTTGCTTAATTTGGAATATAGGATTGTTAATCTAGTTTATGTCTTTTGTTTACACCCCACTTCCCAAAATCATCTAAATTAAGAAACATTATAAATAAACAAAATCAGAGTTCCAATTCTCCCAAGTGGGATATCACATAAAAACAACGTTTCCTTATAAAAGGGTTTTCTCCAAATACCGCGGAATGTTAAATAATAAAATTCAATAAAAGTTTGATACGTTCACAGGGAAATAAAATATAATTTCAACATAAAACAAATAAAAACGCCAAGTCCCGTGCTACGTATCAGAGCATCCTAGACTCGACAATCACACCAATATCCAAGCTAGCTAAGCACCTGGATTATCTGTACTTCCGAAGAAGCACAGACCCACAACAACAACAAAGGGGTGAGAAAACATGATCAAAAATATAATGGTAATGTAATACATGTAAATAGGTAGTACAACACACCCACACCAAGATTCACCCCTAACAACACCATATGACGAACCTACTGTTCAAATTACAATATAACATATTATAATGCAAAATGCAACTCAACACCATGCATGCGGTACCGACTCGTTGGTTCATTCAATCGACCTGGATAGATCACTTACGCTCCTCCTGAGACATGATCTATCCCCCACTATTCTCCACAAAGGAGTACGGATGAATCACTTACGCTCCTCCTGAGACATGATTCATCCCACCAAAACACCATGATATGCACACACCAATGCATAACTAATATATTTAGGCACTCAACGTGCACACGATCCTCCTGATTATATCATCATACATCAAAGCATATATGTACAGATATAACATACACCAACACCATATAAATCAACCAGATAGTAAACAAGTTCATACTTTAACACCAAGATATAAACATATCCCACCACTCGGGGGTACACGATCCTACTGATCACTACATACATATACCCTCAACTAATTGTCCGCCGAAAATATCAAGGGAAACACGTACTATCACCAGTACGCAAGTTAAATCCCACACTCACCAACCTTACAGTGCATCAAGGCCAAAACATCACAAAATCACATTCTGGTTCTGCGACGTTCGCTGGCATTCGCCAGGCGAACCGGGGCGAACCTTCGCTGGCATTCGCCAGGCGAACCTGCTGGCGAAGCCCCTTTCCAACTATCGTTGCATGCCAGGCGAAGCATTCACTCGCCAAGCGAACTTCGTTGGCATTCGCCAGGCGAAGTTCCTACCCTTTAGGTCTGGGACTTAATTCTGAATTATTCGCTGCCACTCGCCTCAGCTCTCCAGGCGAAGCTTCGCCAACACTCGCCAGGCGAAGCCCAGCGAATGCTGCGATTTTACCAATTTCTCACAGTTCTGCAGAGTGCTTTCTAAGCCAAATGGGTTAAACTTCCTACTTCCAATTCACCTTTTAACATCAATACTAACAACATAGATATCATAACTTATCGGTTTCTAGACTACATTCCCAATTCAACTCTTAGGCATTCTATCGATATCCCAAAAGGTCACACAGAATTTTCCCTAAAACCCGTAAACCCAACCTATCCGCCAAATTAACCAAAAACCACAATTCATCAACAATCAACATCCAATTATCAGCAATAGTCAACAATCACAACATATCAATATGTAATATCATATATCGATCAATCTCCTACGGGGTTAAGGACTCCCCACTACCCTATACATGTATAAACCATTCCCAATCAGGTTTCTCCCCCCTTACCTTGTTAATCGGTTGATCGATGAAAGAACCCTCCAATGTTTGGCCAATTCTGATTTTCCCCCGTTCCTTCGTTCTTCGCTCCCTTTTCCGTTCTTCTCACTTCTCTCCTTTCTATCGTTCTTTTTCCACTTTCTCTAACTTCTCACAATGTATCGTAAAAACTACTAACCCCTCACATTCTCTATTTTAATTCTCTAATCCCAATAATAATAATAACTTAATAATAATAATAATAACTTAATAAAATAATAATAATAATAATAATAATAATATTATCTCACCAAAATAATAATAATATCAATAACCATAGTAACTATAATAAATATAATAATAATAATAATATTCCCACCAATATTAATATTATACACTATATTATTATATTCACCAAAACACCACCAATAATCCTCCCACATTAGGGACACCCACCAAACATCACCAAATACACCCCCACCAAAGGGCACACCAACACATAATATTTAAAATAATAATAAAATGACTAAATAATTAAAATGGGTGTTACAACTCTCCCCCACTTTAATTATTTTCGTCCTCGAAAATTACCTGATGGAAATAGCTCCGGATACGCTTCTCGCATCCTGCTTTCCAACTCCCAGGTCACACTGCCTCCTGCAGCACCTCCCCAAGCTACCTTCACCAAAGGTATCTCTTTCCCTCGGAGCTGTTTCATCTTACGGTCCTCGATCCTCAACGGCATCGTCTCAACAGTAAGATTCTCCCGAACCTGAACATCATCTCTCTGAATAACATGAGATGGATCAGAAACGTGCTTTCGTAATTGCGACACATGAAACACATCATGTAGATTCGACAACTTAGGCGGTAACGCCACCCTATAAGCCACATCACCAATTCTCTGCAAAATCTCATAAGGTCCAATGAACTTAGGATCCAGCTTCTTGGACTTCAATGCACGACCCACACCAGTCATCGGATTAACTCTTAGGAATACGTGATCACCTACACAGAATTCCAACTCTTTCCTCCGATTATCATGATAGCTTTTCTGCCTACTCTGAGACACTTTCAATTTCTCACGAATCATTTGAATTGTCTCAGTAGTCTGCTGTACAATTTCTGGCCCAAGCACCATATTCTCACCAGTTTCATACCATCACAGAGGAGTCCTACACCTCCTCCCATACAAAGCTTCAAACGGTGCCATTTCGATACTAGAATGGTAACTGTTATTGTACGTGAACTCAATCAATGGTAAATGAGTATCCCACGCACCACCCTTTTCTAACATACAAGCTCTCAACAAATCTTCAAGCGACTGAATAGTCCTCTCCGACTGACCATCAATTTGCGGATGATAAGCTGAACTCAATTTCAACTTAGTTCCCAAAGCTTCCTGCAAGCTCTTCCAAAATTCCGAAGTAAACCGTTGACCTCTATCCGACACAATACTGGACGGAACACCATGCAACTTCACAATTTCCCGAATGTAAATATCCGCCAGCTTCGTTAACGGAAAACTAATATTGAGCGGCACAAAGTGTGCAGACTTCGTCAATCGATCCACAATCACCCATATAGCATCAAAACCTCTCGCCGTATTCGGCAAACCTGTCACAAAATCCATAGTAATGCAATCCCATTCCCAAACTGGAATCTCTAATGGTTGTATAAATCCAGAAGGTCTCTGGTGTTCCACCTTCGACTTCTGACATGTCAAACAGGCATACACAAATTGAGCTATGTCTCTTTTCATACCAGACCACCAAAATAATTTCTTCAAATCATGATACATTTTCGTAGCTCCTGGATGAATACTCAGGCTACTACGATGCTCTTCGCTCAAAATTGACTTTTTCAATTCTTCATCATCTGGTACACAAATCCTGTCTCTAAATCTCAACACACCTGTACTATCCAATTTAAAGTCACTATCGGAGTCACTCCCTACTCCAGGCACCAAATCTACCAATTTCACATCCAACTTCTGATTTTCTCTAATCATATCCAAGAAGTCATTATTTACCTGCAACATACCCAACATTACACTATCTGCAGTAGTCTCACAAACCATGCTCAAATCTCTAAACTGTTCAATTAACTCAATTTCTTTCACCATCAGAGCTGCCATATGAATTGCTTTCCTACTCAAAGCATCTGCCACTACATTGGCCTTTCCTGGATGATAATTCAAACTGAAGTCATAATCCTTCAAAAATTCCAACCATTTTCTCTGCCTCATATTCAGCTCTTTCTGATCAAACAGGTATCTCAGACTCTTATGATCACTAAACACTTCAAATCTTGAACCATATAAATAGTGTCTCCAAATTTTCAACACAAAAACAACCGCAGCTAATTCAAGATCATGAGTCGGATAATTTCGCTCATGCACTCTCAATTGTCGCGATGTATATGCTACTACTTTACCATTCTGCATCAGAACCCCGCCTAATCCCATCTTAGACGCATCACAGTACACCACAAACGGTTCACTCGGAGTCAGTAACACTAACACCGGTGCCGTAGTCAATCTCTTTTTCAACTCTTCAAAACTTTCTTCACAAGCAGCATCCCATACAAAAACTTGGTTCTTTCTCGTCAACTGAGTTAATGGCAACGCCAAATTAGAGAACCCTTCAATAAACCTGCGGTAATAACCGGCTAACCCCAAAAAGCTTCTAATCTCTGTCGCTGTCTTCGGCGGTTCCCACTGCAATACTGCACTTACTTTTGACGGATCCACCGCTATTCCATCTTCAGAATTACATGCCCCAAGAAACTTACTTTCTTCAACCAAAAGTCACACTTTGACAGTTTAGCAAATAATTTATTTTCCTTCAACACTTGCAAGGCAATTCTCAGATGACCTGCATGCTCTTCATCAGATTTAGAATAAATTAATATATCATCAATAAACACTACAATGAACTGATCCAAGTAAGAATGGAAAATTCTGTTCATATACTCCATAAATACTCCCGGTGCATTAGTCACTCCAAACGGCATTACAGCATATTCGTAATGTCCATATCGAGTCCTAATGATCACTAACGAATCTACACTAACCACCTAATCTAAAAGTACATCAATAAGGGTGTAGAGAAGGTTTTGCAAACCTTGTTTCTTGCAATGGTAGATGCAGTTATTCTTCTCTTCAGCTCTTGCAACTCTTCAGCAATGGTCCTTGTATGCTTCTTTGAGTTCTGTTTGCAAAAGAAATGATGTAGCAAGCTGGTACCACTGAATTCGAATCAGATTTGCTTCTTTGCCATTTCACCACCACACCTTCAAACCTTCATCAATGGCTCCTCAAACCAGTATGCATTTGTTCATTATGATGAATGGAGTGGATTTGTGTAGAAGAAACAAATGGAAATGAAGAAGAATAGAGGTTTGATCCTGAATTGCAAATGGAAGAAATTTGATCAATTCTCTTTTTTTTTGCACTAACCCTCACCAATTATCACCAACCTTTCACCAATGGAGATTGTATTCAATATATAGACTGATTTGGAAAGGTCTAGAACCATCTAGATCCATCTAGTAAGAACTTGAACTTTCCATGCCATGATAATTTGCATTTCACTTCTCACCACATGGTATATCATGACAAAACCCTTGTAACTTGGGTAACTAGCTTGAATTTATCCCCAAGTGGTATTTTGGACAAGTTACCATGCATCTCTTCCTTGTTTATTAAGTTTTTCTTTGTTTTGGTTTGGTACCCCATTATGCAAGCAACCAAATTACAAAGCAACCCCATGATGCAAGCCTCAAATCAAAATTGTGGCTGAACCATTGTTCTTAAAATGTCCTTTGGAGTCAAAATGACCTATCATATGACATGGTTAGAGTTTATAGCTTGGATTTTATGATTTTCCATTTCACTTGAATTAACTTATGCCTCATTTTTAGGCCATTTTTATCACTTTTTGATATGAGCCTTTCCAACATCTCATGACCACCCTACTAGCCTTAAAACATCATTCTAAGCAACTTTGATGTTGAAGGTTTTTCCATTTTAAGCTTGGAAGTAGGAGATATGGCCATATGCTTGAAATGACCTATAACTTCCAAATGACCAAAATGCCCTTGGCTTGTCAAAGCCATAAGTTGAGTTCTACAAATCCTATCAAGTACTTCTAGTACTCTATAGAAAGCTAAGAAGAAGCCCTTCAACATTCATGTTGACCAAGAGATCATAGGAATCATCCTACTAGGGAAAAAGTTGTCTGCAAGCTGGGTGACATTCAAGGACCCAGATTCACATACTTCAGATGACCTGTAATTTGTCAAAACCATAACTTGAGTTCTGAAAATCCTATCATGGACTTCTACCACTCAAATTAAATCTAAGAACAAGCTCGACAACATTCATGTTGTGGGGAAGATGAGATGACAATCACATCTTGAGCTAAAACGGCCTGGAAGATAGGGATTAAACTAGGGGATTTTACACTGTCAATCCTTAGAAACCCTAGCTTAAAACTTCTCAAACTCCTCAATCATGATGAGTTGGTCTAGGAATCATCCTTATAGTATCTCAATACATCATTCCATGATCACATGGCTCTTGGATTAGGTCTCAACCCTCTCCAAATCTTCAGTTGACCTAGGGTTGACCCAGTCAAACCCTAATTCTACCCCTCATGGTTGAATCTTCTGAATTCTTGCATAATGATCTCTCTGGTCTTCATGATGGCTTTCAAGACATCTCATAAGCTTTATCAAAGCTTCAAGCTCATCCTCATAGTCTCAGAATCATCTGAGGAGCACCCACAACTCTCCAGTTATGAGGCACACAACCTTGGTTTCAACCAATTCCTCTGAGAATCTCTTGAGCTTTCTGATAATGGTATCAACCTTCAAACACTTGATGGGTAAATAAATGTTGGTCAAATTTTGGGGTGCAACATCTGCTCCTATTCAAACGGCTTGAACCTAACTGGGTGAGGAGCGAACGACTCTCAGCCAATCAAGGTGCGAGGCGGTTGAATACCGGTAAACCCGGAAATTTGCCAACTGCTCAATTCTTCGAACACTGGAACAATAGCTGCACGGCAACTATCTTGAGAAATACTGATCTGACATCGCCGTCGGAAACAAACAATGCACCCAACATCTCCGCTGGAGAACTAGAGAACCTGAATCACCAAAATACCCAACATCGCCGCTGGAGAACGAAACATCCAACATCACCGTTGGAGAACTGAATTAACTGACATACCCAACATCGCCGCCGGAAACAAACATAATCTGACCTCGCCGTCAAAACAAACATCCAACATCGCCGCCGGAAACCAACCTAATCTGACCTCGCCGTCAAAACAAACATCCAACATCGCCGCAGGAAACAAACCTAATCTGACCTCGCCGTCAAAGCAAACATCCAACATCGCCGCCGGAAACCAACATAATCTGACCTCGCCGTCAAAGAAAACAAATATCCAACATCGCCGCTGGACAACCACCTAATCTGACCTCGCCATCAGGATGAAGAAACTTCATTGGGGAATTGGTCACACGGTAACCGGTAGTACATAGTCGATCATATCATCAGGTATTCAGAGAAACTGAGAAAATCGCTTCATTAACCCGGTCGGACTTCAATCATGGAGTCTTCAAAGGGAGATTTCAACTTCGCCGTCGGGAAAACCTGTTGGGGAGGATGCTTCACCGCTGGGGAATCTGGAGAACTATCAAGCAACTCCGCTCCGGAGGGTCCAGAACTCATTCTGGATGAATCAACTCTGCTGAGGACTTCAAGAATCATCTTGAACAAATAGCTCCGTCGGGGACTTCACGAATCACCTTGAACCGATAACCATTCTGGAAACTTCTGGAATCATCCTGAACGAACACTCTGTTGGGGATTCCATGAGTCATCCTGGGTAACTTTTGTCGGGGACAAACCAATCATGGCTTGAGCAGCTTCCAAGGATTCGGCTCTCTTGGGGCTTTAGGAATCATCCTGGGCGACCTTAGCTGGGGACTCTAAGTATCCACTTAAGCAACCAACTCTGGAGACTGCACTGGGGTCTTAAGAATCATCTTAAGCAAACGGCCCTGCTGGGGAATTCAAGAATCATCTTGAACTAAAGACTTCGCTGGGGATCTCAAGAATCATCTTGAGCAAACAACTCTGGGGATTATGTCAGGAATCATCCTGAGCAACTGATCCTTCGGCGAAACACCTGCAAAACAAGAACGGTAGCAACCTAGATCATGTTTATTATGCATATGCTTCGGCGCCATGCTCCACACGGTGGAAATGCTATGCGTTTATGATAAATGCTATGCAATCATGCATAATGATGCGATCCCGTCAGCAAAATAAATGTTGAGGGGGAAATCCTCCTATCAAGGAGAAATAACTACTCAGATAGAGGAATCATCATGCTGAGGAGAACGTGGACACGCCAATATCAATTGGACTCCATCTGGGGAAATGATCTTCCGTTGACTGCTGCAGGGGAAACAACATCAGTTGATTACTGCAGAGGAACGAAGCTCTACGAGAACCTGGACCTGCTGAAGGGAAGCGATGTCAATCGCGAGAATAAACCGCGCGGCCGTCTCGGCTACTCTTCTGGGGATAATAACTCTGTGGGAAACAACTTCAGCTGCTCAACACTCCATTGGGGAAAAACCAATCATAGTCTGATCGACTTCCAAGGATTCGGCTCTCTTGGATAGCGGCAAACTCGGCTGGGGAAGGAGAAATCATTCTGCTTCGCTGGAGAGAGTACAACTCTGGGGAAGATACAACATCGGCTGTTCAACGCTCTGCTAGGGAAAACCACTCATGGTCCCTACTGCTTCCAAGGATTCGGCTCTCTTGGGGTTCGCGAACTCAGCCGGGGAGAGAGAAATCATTCTACTTCACTGGAGAGTACAACTCTGATGAGGAATATCAATTCCGCTGGGGAAGAGTGAATCATCCGACTTCGGGGGAGAATACAACTCTGCAGAGGGATACAGCATCAGTTGTTCCAACACTCTACTGGGGAAGAGGGAATCACCCGACTTCGGGAGAGAATACGACTCTGGTGGGGAATCTCAATTCCGCTGGAGACTTCAGTCTGGTACCATCAGTTACTGCATGCTTCGGCGTACGAATATTTTCCTACGAAACCTGCACTTGTGACCCGGTGCGGGGGGAGAATACGAGCTTCGGCGACTTTACTGGGGAAAACACGAGCTTCGGCACCCGAACATTTCTATGAAATCTGCACTTGTGACCCGGTGCGGGGGAAGAAATCCTGCTTCGACGCGTGACTCCGCTGATGAGGTGACGTTCCTTCAGGACATGTCTGCTTGGGGAGAGAGAATTATCTCTGCATGGGGAGACATATCAATGCTCACGATCTTGCGTTTAGACTCTGCGGAGGAGAGGCCACTGAACTCTGCTGGAGAAGGAGGAATCATCCTGCTTCAGGGATGCGCACGGCGCACTGTCTGGAATATGCTACACCTGTAACAACACAAACAAACAGACAAGATACCCTTCTCAAAGGGACCTATTAAGGTTATTATCTTGTGACAATATTCAAGTAGTTAATTGTTTCAACAATCAATGGCCTAGGCCAGTAAGTTTATGTATGCGCATTTTATCAAAAACATCGGCGTTCTCATTCGCAAACAAAACAGATAAATGCTAAACAGGCAAACGGAATTGCTGAATAGTATGCATTTTATTGATAATGAACCCCTGAATGGGTAAAAAATGTTTTACAACAGAGGCAAGCTCCTGGAATGAGGAAGCCGCGCAAAAATAAAACATAAATATACATCAGTATATACAAATGTCGGCAACAAGGCGTAGACGAACACCATGAGTTGATCCCTCTAAGACCCACTCGACTTCGATACTTCTCCGACGCTTCAGCTTCGGAAGAGATTGATTCAGATAAACGGCCCTCAGGTCCTCCAAACCACTAAACAATGAAAGTCCACACGCGGAACGCAGTCATTTTCTTATTCAAATCCCTAACTTTTGCGTGAGCCGCCCTTTACGGGTTTTCAGTTCACCGGGATACCCTTTTTTGCCGAAGCCGCCCAGTGTAGGTTTTCGACTTCGCGGGTGTACATTTTTTCAATATATCCCTAATTTTTGCCCGAACCTTTTATTCTGTTTTTGGTTCGCCGGGATGCCCCTTTTTTGCCTGGACTCTTTCTCTTTTGTCCAGCGGGTCACTTTCAAGCAAAGTATTTTTTAACTGCGTCCGCGTTCACCGGGGATGCAAAATCTTCACCATCCATCATGGATAACAACAAAGCTCCTCCCGAGAAGACCTTGCTGACAACATACGGACCTTCGTAATTCGGAGTCCACTTGCCCCGGTGATCGAAGTGTGGCGGAAGAATCTTCTTCAGGACGAGATCACCCGTCTGAAAGCTTCTAGGACATACCTTCTTATCATAAGCTTTCTTCATTCGGCTTTGGTACAGACGACCAAATGCAATCGACGCTAACCTCTTCTCGTCCATCAGGCTGAGTTGGTTCAGACGATTCGTAATCCATTATGCCTCGTCGAGTTTCACATCAACCAAAACTCGCAAAGAAGGGATCTCCACTTCTAACGGTAGGACAACCTCCATACCGTACACCAAGGAGAAAGGAGTTGCCCCGGTCGACGTACGCACCGTCGTACGATAACCGTGCAATGCAAATGGCAGCATCTCGTGCCAATCTGTGTACGTCACAACCATCTTCTGAACAATCTTCTTTATGTTCTTGTTGGCGGCTTCGACGGCGCCATTCATCTTCGGCCGGTAAGGAGATGAGTTGTGGTGTTCAATCTTGAAACTCTGGCACAACTCCTTCATCATCTTGTTGTTCAAATTCGAACCGTTATCAGTAATGATCCGCTCGGGAATTCCGTAACGACAGATGATGTCCCTCTTTATGAACTTAGCTACCACCTGCTTGGTCACATTAGCGTACGAGGTTGCCTCCACCCACTTGGTGAAGTAGTCGATAGCTACCAGAATGAATCGATGACCATTGGATGCAGTGGGCTCGATCTTGCCTATCATGTCGATGCCCCACATGGAGAACGGCCACGGGGAGGACATGACATTTAACAGGCACGACGGCACATGAACTTTATCAGCATAAATCTGGCATTTATGACATATCTTCGTGAATCTAAAACAATCCGACTCCATCGTCAGCCAGTAGTATCCTGCTCTCAGGATCTTCCTCGTCATAGCATGCCCGCCGGCGTGCGTACCAAATGTGCCTTCATGGACTTCTTCCATGAGCATACTCGCCTCTTTCTCATCTACACATCTGAGTAGCACGAGATCATGGTTTCTCTTATACAACACTCCATCAGGATTGAGATAAAAGTTTCCAGACAGCCTCCTCAGAGTCTTCCTATCCTGGGCAGACGCACCCGCGGGATACTCCTTAGTCATAAGGAAAGTCTAGATGTCGTGGAACCATGGCTTGCCGTCGGCGGCATCCTCGATTGCAAAGACAAATGTCGGTCTATCAAGACGCGAAAGGACAATTCTTGGAGCCTCATTCCAAAAATTAACTTTATACATTGAAGCCAATGTGGCTAAGGCATCAGCCATCTGATTTTCAGCCCTGGGCACATGATGAAGTTCCACTCGATCGAAGAACGGAAGCAGCCTCCTGGCATAATTCATGTACGGCACCAAATTCGCTTGACGAGTCTCCCACTCCCCTTTAATTTGGTTGATCACGAGCGCTGAGTCACCATATACGTCTAGATTCTTGATTCTTAAATCAATTGCCTCTTCTAGACCCATAATGCATGCTTCATACTCCGCCTCATTGTTGGTAACTGGAAACGTCAGTCTCGCAGTAAACGGGATATGGGATCCGTGGGGAGTCGTGATGATAGCCCCGATGCCACTTCCATAGGAATTAACCGCTCCATCGAATATCAACTTCCACTGGGATTTCCTATCTGGCCCCTCATCGGGCAACGACTCATCGCAATCCTTCACTTTGAGAAACATAATATCCTCGTCAGGGAATTCGAACTTCATCGGCTGGTAATCCTCGATCGGCTGTTCGGCAAGGTAATCAGACAATACGCTTCCCTTAATGGCCTTCTGGGACACATACTGAATATCATATTCTGTTAACACCATTTGCCACCTGGCAATCCTGCCCGAAAGAGCCTGCTTCTCGAAGACGTACTTGATCGGATCCATCTTCGAAATTAGCATAGTGGTGTGATTGAGCATGTACTGTCGTAGACGTTTGGCAGCCCAAGCTAATGCACAACACGTCTTCTCCAGCATCGAGTATCGAGATTCACACTCAGTGAACTTTTTACTCAAATAGTAAATGGCATGCTCTTTTCTGCCTGTCTCGTCGTGCTGACCGAGAACACACCCCATACTATTCTCCAGAACCATCAGGTACATGATTAATGGTCGTCCAGTCACTGGGGGTATCAAGATTGGAGGTTCTTGAAGATACTGCTTTATCTTGTCGAATGCCTTCTGGAAATCCTCATTCCAAGTAATCGCCTGATCTTTCTTCAAAAGCTTGAACATCGGTTCACAGGTGGCCGTGAGCTGAGAAATAAACCTTGCAATGTAGTTTATTCGGCCCAAGAAACCACGAACTTCTTTTTTTGTTTTCGGCGCTGGCATTTCTTGAATGGCTTTTATTTTCACAGGATCAACCTCGATACCTCGTTCGCTAACGATAAACCCCAGCAACTTTTCGGACCGCACTCCGAAAGTGCATTTGTTAGGATTCAGCCTCAACCTGAATTTCCTAAGCCTCTCAAAAAGCTTCAATAAGTTGACCAGATGCTCTTCCTCCGTCTGGGACTTCGCAATCATGTCATCAACATAGACCTCGATCTCATGATGAATCATATCATGAAACAAAGTTACCATTGCTCGTTGGTAAGTGGCCCTTGCGTTCTTCAGACCGAAGGGCATTACCTTATAGCAAAATGTTCCCCATGAAGTGATAAACGTCGTTTTCTCCATGTCCTCCGGCGCCATCTTGATCTGGTTGTAACCGGAGAAGCCATCCATGAACGAAAACACGGAGAACTGAGCTGTGTTGTCGACCAACACATCGATATGAGGCAACGGGAAATCATCTTTAGGGCTCGCCCTATTCAAATCCCGATAATCGACGCACATGCGTACCTTACCGTCCTTCTTCGGTACAGGCACTATGTTGGCGACCCACGGAGGGTAAGTGGTGACCGCTAAGAAGCCAGCATTGAGCTGTTTCTGCACTTCTTCATTGATCTTAACGGCCATATCTGGTGTCGTCCTCCTAAGCTTCTGCTTCACGGGAGGGCAGTCTTCTCGCAGCGGCAAGTGGTGAACCACGATATCCGTGTCAAGTCCAGGCATATCTTCGTATGACCAAGCAAAGACGTCACTATACTCTCGAAGCATCTCGACCAATCTATGCTTGACATCACTCTGCAACGCAGCCCCTACTCTGACATTTCGGACGAGCTCTTCGGAACCCAGATTTACGATCTCAATTTCCTCCTCGTGAGGCAGAATAACCTTTTCCTCTTGTTTCAACAAGCGGGCCAACTCTTCCGGAAGGTCTTCGTCTTCATCAATCTCTTCCTCGGCTTGATAGATCGGGCAATCGAAGTCGTAGTGAGCCGTAGAAGGTCCAGAGTCGATGTCATCTGTTATGTGGATCCTGCAATAACAAGGGTTAAGTTTAAAACAAGAATATGCAGGTTAGCACAAACCCCGTTGCCATTTTACTATTTTTCAAAACAAATATAAAACAGGAATAACAGAGAGCACAATATTTGAATACGAAGAAAACGCCTTTGATTTATTAACAAAATGCATGTACATAATCCGACAAGGCCCTGACAATAAAACCGCTATGCCCCGGGTAGGACATAGGGTTGTACAATGATTGTAAAAAGTAAATCATTACTCTTCACTTGTCAGCTGGATAATTTCCTTGATGGTCTAATTGTTGAGGCGCTCGCCCGGCTTGCTTGGCTGAATCTAAGAGTCAAGATCACAATCGTTATCCCCGCTGTCTTCAGACGCCGCGTTGATGCTTTCGAAGATCACCCCGCCACTGGTAAATAGGATCGGCCCCTTACCACGAGACGCACTGCTAGACGACGAAGAAGAAGCTTCAGCTTCAGGAGAATACCCCAATCCAAACTTATCCTGCTTGATCGGTATCTCCAAAATATGCCCCCAGCCTGGGGTGGAACCGGCTTCGACGACGGCCCGAGCTTCCTTGAATGAGGAGAGATTCATCTCTTCCTTCTCTGTGACGACAGGAGCTACCTCTTTCACCTTGACGGCTTCAAATGCTTGGCATAGAGTTTCATGGATTTCGCCATCCATTTCAACATACTTAAAGGATGACAAGTGGCTCACCATAATGTCCTCCTCACCGCACACGGTTACTATGCTTCCCCCGACAACATATTTGAGATTTTGGTGCAACGTGGACGTCACGGCACCAGCAGCATGGATCCATGGCCGACCTAAGAGGCAACTGTAGGCGGGCATGATGTCCATGATATAAAAAACCGTATCGAACGTTTCTGGACCAACTTGAATCGGCAGGGTC